>APFE030098040.1:85561-109571 GCA_000404065.3 Pinus taeda
AAAAATTTAAAGCTTTTTCTTGTCTACTCCTTTTGAAGGATATTTCTTGAGGAGATTTTAAAGAAAATGATCTTTAAAGAAAATGATTTGTATTTATCTTAAAAAAAAATTAAGTGAAATTGCATTTTTTTATTTTATTAAATATCAATTTGACATTGATTTTATATGTGTAGCTTTATTTTCAAAAGTTCCGAGTTTCTCGAAGATCATTTTTATCTCATTCTTTAAAGTTATTTCCTATTCAATTGAAACCTCTTTTCCTCGAAAGCATCCTTACCTACTTTTTTAACTATGTTTTTTTTAATACTTTGTTTTTTAAACTTTGCTTTTCTTAATCCCATTTAACGAAGTAATCCCTTGTTTTTTTAAATTTGCTTTTCTTGATCCTCTTTAACAGAGGGAGGGAAATTTCTATTTCCAATTTAGGGGAGAATGATTTGAAATTGAGAAAATGTCTGGGCTTAAACGAGCTCTTTTAACATCACTGTATTACAAGTGGCCCCAAGCCACCTTCTCTTTTCTTTCTCTGGTAAGGTTTTTCCCCAAACCACTTTCTCTTTTCTTTCTTTGGTAAGGTTTTTTAAATTTTTAAAAATCTTTTTCTTTTTTTGGCATTTAGATGAGAGATATTTCTCGGGTCTTTTTTATTAAAATGGCTATACTCACAAAAGTCATTAAACTTGAAAGAATGTCACTCATAATTGGATAGTTGTACAAGTTTAATTATCAATTGGAAATTTTAGTGTAATGGGAAGACTTTTTTCAAACACTAGTACAAAATAGATTATTAGTTACTAAAATTTGCATATAAATGGTCATTTTTCAGTCTGTGACCAATATTAGCTAATTTACAGTGTTTTATAATGCGACCAACTTTTAGTCTTTTTTAGCGTAGTTGTCTCAATTTTATCTTCTAATAGTATATTTAGTCATTAATTTAGTCACTAATTTAGTTATTAATTGCCACAACTAATGACCAAATACACAACAAAATATATGATTATATGATCACCTGAGAAAACCAATTAACAACTAAATAAATATGACCAAAATATTGTTAAATTAGCTATTAATAGTCATATATATACAAATTTTAGTCATTGTTTGACACCAATTAATCACCAAAGAAATATAACTAAATTTCAGTCGTGTTATAAGATACTATAAATTATCTATTAATAGTTGTATATATGCAAAATTTACTCGTTATTTGAAATTACAAATCTATCATTTACAATAGTCATTTATATTTTTTTTTTGTAGTTTCATATTCATTATATAAGAGATTGTTATAGTAGTTTATATTCATTTAATTTACTTTCATTAATAATCATTATAAAATATTAATTTAGTTGTATATTTATTTTATTTGTGTTCATCATTAATCAATATAAACTACCAATTTAGTAGTTTTGAATTGATTTTATTTGTTCATTATTAATCAAAATAAATTAATCAGTATGATTTTGTGATTAAATTAAAAAAAGTCGTACAATGTGCATGTTCATCTAATATGAAAATGCAAAGTTACATATGTTAATTACAATATTAAATAACATCAAGTACAACTATAAATTATTACAATCACATAAATTATATTATATGAAATTTCAAGTACTACAATGAGTTTCCAACTTAATATTGGTTGGACAACAATTTACACGTGAAATATTGTTCCATCACTTCAAAAAATTATCATTGTGTTGTCAAGGCATTGCAAGTGAATTCACCAACTTTGAAGACTTGGCCACCAGTCTCTATTTGTGTGTCTCTTGTGGGATATTGGCTTTAGGGTATCACTAGATTGGTTCTCTTCTCTCTCTCTTTCTGTCTTTGTTGCTCTAGTGTTATTGTTCTCCTCTTTCTTCAAGTCCTACTTCTTACCATCAATATTGAGTTTCTCTTCTGAAAATGAAAGAAGATACAATGCAGAGTATAAGACATGAAAGACGATGAACACTAGAATATAAATTAAAGTATACTATAAAGGATTTATACAACATATACCTCAACATCAACAATGTCAATGCCATTTTCCCCAGAAAAGCAAGAAACTTGAACAAGTTTTAGTCAGTTGGGCGACAGTGGCCACTATATGGCAAGGTGTCTTGTATAAAGAAAGCAAATAAATATCACCATAGAAAAAAACAACTTAGTAACTTAGTATTCAATCTTCAGGGAAAGCTTAGGCACAACCATGTCAACTAAGTTACATGCTAAAAAGCTTAGGTTGTAGATGACTTGTGAAAACAAATAATATGAGGTATGATGTCTAATCCTTGTCATTTTATTCACGACAACTTTTCATTCTCTATCACATGAACTTAGTCAAGTATATAGAAAACATGTGATCAAATAACAACATGAAAGTAAACTCTTCTAGTAGTCATGAAAATATTTTAACACAAAACAACTAAAAGGATTTCAATCAATATCGTGTAATACTAATTTCATCTTCAAGCTTTGGATGTTGTTTAAATGGACATGATACCAAGTATTTTCAATTTCATAGTTAAAAGAAAAAACAAAATCAAAATAAAATTTCAAAATATAATCAAACAATAAAGAGAGGGTATCATGGAATGGACATTACAATTATAAAAAATCCATTTACCTATCCACCAGTGTTTGGCATTCCTAAAACATTTTCTTTCCCAAAATAAACATGAGATGAAATAATCACAACATTAAAAACCATAGGAATCCCTACTAGAAACAATTCCAAAGTCAATGGATTAGGTTCCTGAAGGATCTCCAATAGAAAATGAATCATATCCAAGACATTCTTTACATTGTCTCCCCAGCCTTTTTACAATCCTATTTCTTGTAACCTGGCCACACCAAAGTCAAATAAAAATCAAATGAATGCGTTAACATTTGTTTTTATCTTTTATATATATAAACTTTGAATCTGATTTATTTCAAGAACATATTAATTCATATTTAAATCCTTTCTATCAGGATAAGGTATCAATCAAGTAGGGCATAAAAAAAATCGACCTCAATGAGTTCCTCAAACAATTCCTACAATACCAATATTTTTCTTGCTGTGATATCTTGGGTAGAAAAAAGAACATATTTGTAAAAGGAAAGCCATATATTACTTGTGTTCAAACTCTATATATGGTGTATTCTTAGGCAGCTTTTTAAGATGTTCCTCTGCCTTTACCAAAGTGGACTATACCAAGGTTAAACTCTTTATGCTTTCATTCAGCATCAATTTCTACAAGATAAATGTCACACATTATTCTTTCCCATTTCTCAACATGCTACAAATGATAAATTGAAATTCACATAAAAACAAAAGCAAACCTTTTTCTAACCAAAACAAACAAATAAACAGTGCCTCTCATAAAATTTCACACCTCAGAAATTACTTTGCCACGTGCTTAGGCTAAAGGTGAGATTATTTGAATCACCTTTAGGCCATACTTAATGGGATAGTCGTATTTTTACCGTGATGACAATTTGGTGCTAGAAACAATATATAAATCTAGGTTATTATCAATGAATTCAAATATAATTCAGAAAAATAATATTGCAAGGTAGTGGAGAGAAAAACATCTTCATAATTTGGCTTCTCCATTTTAGCTTGATTTGAGTTGAATTTGTATTAGAATATATAATTTTCTGTAAAAAAGTGAAATAGAGATATGATAATCGAAATAGCCCTGTGAATTTTTAATCAATTCATATTATATATTGGGTCAATCACCAATGTAATTCTCAGTACAACGTTTCATCTTGTCACCTTGTCTGTCGTTTCTATGTTTTTATTTTTTCCACAATATGCATTTCCCAAGGAACCCACTAGGCACTTCCCTGCATTCCAAGGATGGTACCCAGAATAAATTGGATTTTGTAGAAGCTCAAAGAATTGTCATGTCACTTACAGGAATAGAACCTGGGTGGAGACTCAAGAGGACGCAATTGACAAACTTGTCATTTATATGTAATAATATTGATATCTTGAGAATAAAAATCCCCTTTTTCCAAATAATGTTATTCTAATGGATATTAAAATAATGTATGCCAAGACTTGCAATTTATACATTTTCCACAAATTATGAAAAGAAAAATGAGCAATATGAAACCAAACCATCCATACCTTCTCTTTCAAGTCACCAAGGGCTTCATCAAAATCCTTTGAGACAGAATTGGAAGAGCCTTCTAAAGTTTTTTCTTTGATAGGTCGAGGGGAAAAGCGCATTACTTCTACAAAACAATAACAATACATTGCTTAAGTCCTCCTTCACAAGTAACAGACGACAATATTTCCACTACTATGCTCTATAACTAAAGTACATGGTGATTTTTTGGAAGACCAAAATGTTATCTCAAAAATTGTCATCGACTTTCAAAAAAAACAAATAGATGTAGATCCGCTCTCTGCTAACTACAACTAATTCTTGAATAGACACATGCAAATAGAAGAGAATGCCCCCTGGAAACAAGATTAACGCTCCATTGATTGAATACCAAGGAAATGAAACATGGATGCATACTCCATTGATTTTACATATCTTTCCATCCCTCAATAAAGAATCATCTTAAAGACATTTTAGGATTTTTTCATGATTAGATGTAAATTTTATAGTCAGTGATGAAGGTTGTACCAGTGCAAATTCAACAAAAATAAATTTGCATCCAATCTCGTAAAATAGCAGTCTTCCTATGGAAGGCATAATTTATGGAGAAAATCACTTTCTTTTGGGCATGATTATTTTCATCAAACATGAGGATTATTAGGGGATCTTAAACAACCTTAGGAAACAAAAGTAAAGGAGTTTAAGATACAATTATTCTCATGAGAAAATGCAACTCTTTGTCATGTACAACAACAAAAAGGAATAAGGCATAAAAAAGTAATCAAATGTGAAGGGCATTTATGTGTGCAAGCATTCAGGCCCAAATTCCAATACCCTGAAATGGCCTTGGAAATTGCATATTTGCATAAATTGAGTTCACTACAAGGCTATGCTTGGTAACAAAACAACCTTAAATTTGAATGCCACCAAATAAAAAATGCAACAGTTGTTATAAAGAAAGCAAGCAGTTTTAATTTATGTTAGGGGAATCTTTGGGCCACTCTTCATTTAGTTCATTAGAGCTTCAATTGTATTACTCTTAACGCAAGACAATGCTTTTAGATGAAAACATGGGCAATATTAGCACCAAAACTACCTATTAAGGTCATTACATTTTTTTTTCTAAAAGAAAAAAAAAATCAAAAATGAGTATAAAACATTGCTTTGAAATTTTTTTGCAACCGAGTAGTTTAATTTAACATGTTATATGACTTAAAATAAGGCATAACTTGTAACAAAATTTATAAATATTATGTAATTTATTGTCTTTTCTATAACCAATGTACAATTAATTCTTTTATGCATATTCCTTAGAAAATGCTAATATCTATAACTAGTTAAACTATTTAAACATTTGTTACTTATAGTATCTCCCCTACTCTTTCTTTAATTCATCATGCATATTGTAGTTAGAACATTGTATTATGCATATAAATTAAGACACAAGGAACTTCTTCTCCCCTATTTCTTGTTCGGGAAATGTTTCCACACAAGAAACGTGGACTAGACATCCATGACATGTTTACTATCCAAAAGTGGGATCTTGAATTGTTTGTGGATAAATAAACCCTCAAACAATAAACCCCAAAAATACCAACAACAAAAAAACAAAAACAAAAACAAAACAAAAACAAAAACAAAAACAAAACAAAAACAAAAAAACAAAACAAAACAAAAAACCAAAAACAAAACAAAAACAAAAAACAAAAAACAAAAAAACAAAAACAAAAAACAAAAAGAAACACAAGAACATGGTCCACCACTAAGGTTATCAAGTGTTATGTCACACAATAGCATTCAATATTCATTGTTGTCTGCCCTCCTGAATGGCACATTATTAAAAAAAATGATGAAGTTGGCTATGTGTCCCAGGAAAATTTGGCATAATAGAGATGTCTATAAGTCTTGGCATTTAAAAGCCAAATAAAGTCTACATCATGTCGTCCATCCCCTTAAGGCATGTTTCTGAAAGCATTTTCACCAAGAAAAAAAATAGAGAATTTGTATTAGGATTTAGCAATATGTAGCCCATAGTTTTGAATTATTATTTTTGGAGTTTTTATTTTTAAGAATATCTTTGAAAATAATTTAATATGCCATTTCCCATTTCCTAAATCATTAAAATTGTTATTTCCGGAATGGTGAGAAACTGAAATTGTTTCCACTTGTGATGTGACTTTGTTGCCAGAATATGGTTGAGATTTCTCCATGCCAACACTTGGATTTTAGTTAACTCTATTCATCTAAATGGTATGATATCATTGAACATATCCATCCTTAGTGTCTTATGATGCCCAACTTCTATTGGTCCTACCTACTATTTGGAGTTTTGGTATAGGCCTTGTACAACTTCTTAGTATGATAGGATGAGAAGGGTCTATCATAATTCCAACATTAATCTCCAAACAGGGACTAAAATCTCAAGCTACAACTCGAATAAATTATATCCTAGGATTGTCCAGCATGGCTCCAAAAGACATTATTTTCTTCACTTGGAAATGTTAAATTCTCCAATTCATAATAGCATATTTGCGCTTGACAAAGATTACCCTATAGTTGAAACTAAAAACTAGAAACACAAACCAAACCTTCATATTTTTAGAAACTAAATACATGGGCATATAGATCATGAGTGTAGACATTGCATATCATAATTTCAAATCAATCTAGAAAAAGGCAATGTGTGGATCTGAGAAATACAAAATCTACAAATCAAAATCAACAAGCTAGAAATATACAGCAGCAATCACATAATTGCTCATTAACATTAAAAAAATAATTACAATGACTATTTGTTTGTTAATGCACCCATCATCTATGTTTTTCATAGCAAGAGAGGGGTCCATGATGTTCCCAACATGTACCAAGAATAGGTAGACACATGCCAACATATTTCAAGCACACTACTCCAAGTAAGGCTAAATTCCAAGCACAATCCTCCACATAACTCCTCAAGTGATGCACACCACATGCGCTAACAATAGGTTGACACATGCCAAGTATACTCCTCTATGTAAATCCTCAAGTAATACGCCCCAAATGTGCCAATAATAGGTGCAAAAAATGCCAACACATGCCAAGCATTCAACTCAGATTTAAATGCAAATAACTCATTGATGACTAATCACTAGTTAACTCTAGTCTATAAATAGAATTGCTAAAAATATAAAATCCCTAAAATAGGAAATAACAAAAACTAAAAGTTAATGGAGAAACTTGTTCTCCACCAAACCAATCTTCTCTCTCAACATCTTGAAATTCGCTTTTCCTAGGGTCTTCATTAAAACGTTGGCCACCTATGAATATGTAGGAATATAATATAGGACCACGACTCTCATATTTAGTTTGTATAGAGTAGGATTAACCAAACTTGAGTCCTCATGACAATTTAACTTCAATTTTGGAACCATAGGCATAATAGGCATGGATTTGTTGTCCAACATATGAAATGTAACATGCCCCCTTAAGATTTTAATATTATTATTATAATATAGTATTTTTTTTAAGTACGTGTTTTATAGGGAAAACATAACAAGTTAGGTTATCCATGACTTTAGGATTAGCAATTTCAACTATCCATCCAAGACTCAAAAGAAAACATGATTCTTAAAGCTATTATGACCATCTAAAATCCACTAGACCTACTTTACTTCATAAACCCACTAGTCTAAGATGAAAATTTACCAAGAAAAGTACACCATCTTGGATGGAAAAAATTATGCACTTATTCAATGTGTTCCACTCCAATCATCCATACAACTAATGGGAAAATACACATATGGGTAGAACCCGACCTTTATTTTAAGGCCTACATAAGTAGGCTATGGACTTTTCTCACACCCCCCACTTTAGAGAGAGGTGATTTGGAGAATTCTCAGAACTAGCACCTAAATGGATACAACCCACCCACAATTCATAGCATGAATAGGTAAATTAATGGATTTTGCCTCGTCCTTCTTTCAAGGGAGATAATTTGAATAGTGTAATGGGCCAATAATTATGTAGACATGGTTTTCTCTCATTTTATGGAAAAGTAAGACAATGTCAGACAAACCCCTATGAAATCAAGAATGAGTGAATTACAAGATAAGAAAGTGCATAAATGGCCAGGGAAAACCTAGCAAGCCACAACGAAAGCATGGGTTCCCACCTAATAAGTATGGAGTCAAATTTGAGCCCTGATCTTTACTAGCCAAAATTTAAATCCTCCCCAAACACCATGATTGCCCTAAAATACCCAAATTGCACAATAAATCAACAAGAAAAACACCCCAAGGAGTTAACATATAATTTGCAAACTATTTATAACCATATGGTAGAAGAAAAAAATGAATTTTTTAGCTGAAAAATACCCAGTACATATTCACAATATTTTTCAATTATTTAGTACATACACTCACTAGTGTTACATTGTAAGCAGTTCCAAATGTTTTCAATATTATAGCCCATAAATAAAATGTAATCGATACTCACATGGAAGGCACCCAGTATAAGCATACAATATATATTCCAAAATTTAAAGGAAATTAGAAGTGGTGTTCTTCTAAAGGGCAAGTATCCTCATCCACCAATAAGGCATAAAACCTACCCTAATCCCCAATATGTTAAGAAAACTAGTAAAGAAATCATATTGGAAATGAAACGTTATCATTTGAACCCAGCATATCTTATCACCTAGATTAAGACCCACAGATCTAATATATCAGCAGTGCACCTCTTATTGTCATGTTGCCATACATAATGTTATTGGATCTAAATTTGAACCCATAAATTTAATTCATCAAGGCGTACTACTAGTAATTCCACTATTAGTATCATATTGTCATTTATATTCAAGTATCACAGTTTTTCATAAGTAATCACATGTAATGTTATTACCCTAAAGTCAACAGATTTAATAAGTTAGACAATTAACTAGGGAAAGTTGTAGGCGAGTCTACTCAACCCAATTGATGAGTCCAAAAACATAATGTATCAATACCCATGTTAACACGTAATCAACATGTGAAACTCGCTTCACTTGAACAGAAAACTTCCAAAATTTACTTTCTTTCATTGTTCTATACACAAATTTATGTATAGGAGAGCCTAATAGTTGTGAAACCTAGTAACATCTAATATAAATGCTAAGAATAAAGGAGAAAAGGTATAGTAGGTCCTCAAGAATCCCTATAGCAAAGAATTTTAGTACTCTTGTAGACGTCATGTAAATGCCATGCATGAGACCTGTACAACATATTTTAAGCAGCTAAAATTTGTATTATATGAGGTCAGAGGTCTATAGGATAGATCACAGATATATATAACATTTAGGACCTTGCCTGATGAGATGGAACATACATGAAACATTTAGGTATGTATAACATATCCACGTGATTATAAAATAAGGTATATATTGATGGAATGTCACCTCATTGGACTGTGAATAGGTGGAAATTAGAGTCTAATGCCACAAAATGAAAATGGCATACCACAGTTGTAGCACACATCAGTGTTGGTGTAATGAATAAAATTTCTTTAAGCAATTAGGTGCTTCAAAAAACCCATCCAAACTAGGGTTTAATCTATAGGTATCACAAAACACCTATTTTGTGAGAGGATCACTAGATTATACTAGTGGCCAATACGTTTACTTCCCCCTAGTAGTATGACACGATGTTACCTATACATACAATACATAAGGTCTCTTGTGGTTTCCAATGTAATGGAGGTCTCCTAAACATTTGACTAACACATGTATATCATCCCTAACGCACACCATCAACAATTCTTCACATTTGGTTATGTTGAGCAATATTGGTTGACAACAATGCCTCTAGTCGTAGTATTAAGAGTATTTGGAATAATGTAGAAGTAGCCGATAGAATACTCATCAATGTACAACTTAGACAATAATCAATAAGACACTTGTTGTTTTGTGACATGGACTGGCATTGGGATCATATCTCTACTAAACATTTTCCTCCCAACCACTGACAGGCTGCCAATAATGCAGATGTAACCCCCTACCATGTAAATTATATTCCAGTGGAAAGTCCACCAGGTATACTAGGGAGTCTAGAGGTGTTCCATACCTCCACCCTTCATATTAGGGATATTCAGTTGCAGGCTTGGTCATGGTTTCTAAAGGGAATCTTCCTCCACAAAACAATCATGAGGGATTCCGGAGACAGACTCTCCACCCTCACTTGACTTCACTTGACTAGGGATTCCATATATTCTCCTCCACCCGCAGCCATGAGGGGTTTCAGAGACGGGATCCACCCTCACCTGTCCAGGGATTCGAGAGATGTTCCTCCACCTTGAGATAGAAACTCCAGCCAAATTTGGGAATTCAGAGTGTAATAATTGAAAATGATTTTGGGCAGCTTGAGGCCTCTACCCACTAATTGATGAGGGATTGCAGAGATACCACACTCCACCCTCAGTAAAATCATAACCCCACTTCTTTTTCACTGCAAGACAAGGGTTAAGTCTATTGCATAGTTTTTTGCGGCATGAAATTTTTCCATGTGTCCACGCCACACCAGTTGGGAGGTGGCTAGGACATGGACATGATTACAAGGTTTTTATGTTATGGTAGATAGAACCGACAAGAGGAAATGATTATAAGGTATTTGAATGGGTTAATGCTATAGTTTCGATGTCTTGGTTTGAGGGAAATTTACTACTAAAAATGGGTTAAATATGCTTATAGAATTAGTCTAGTCAGCACAAAATTTAGAAGTCCCTCTTTTTTTTATTCCCCATACAGAAGCACAAGCTTTAATAATGGTAATATGAGAAAGAATAATACTGCAGAATCAGTAGAGAAATTACATGTAGTTGCATAAGTATTGGAACCAACACCAATCTTTAGTCTTGGTCTGGGTCTAGGATCACGATAGTTGGTACTTCAATCCCTTAAAATTTCAAGGTCCAAGGACCAAACAATATGTAAGAAAAATTATGTCAAGGTTTGAATGGTATAAGGTGAAAGTGATGAGAATAGACAATCCTTGCATGCCCAACAAAAAATACCTAGGTTGGAAGCAGGACAACTTACAGGCCATACAATTTACAGGAGAAAACATTTCACATGCTACCTAGTAGTGGTAAGAAAGGATGTTCGGAATCCACTAGCTAATTGGAAGCACAGAAGGTAGAGTTATAATAAGATATAAGCATAATGGAGACTCACCTTTGATCTTGTTACCTAACCTGCTATCTTCATGGTGCAGATCTCGTGCTTCCAAGTGAGACTCCCTCCTTGCAGCAATGTCTCGTTGAATGACCTCCTTTCCCTCGATTTTCTTCTTCCTTGTATTGTATTTTCCTCTATTCACCTCTTCTCCCTTCACTTTGTGCTCATTGTGTTTGTCTCCTTCTTTCCTATCCCCTTAGCTCTACTTCCTCCCCTTTTTCTATTGTCTGAAAGTTGATTCCAGGTAGTTAGAATTCAGCCTATCTAGAACAACAAAGAAATTACACTTGTCTCTCTTGGCCTAGTCATTGTTGATCAACCTTGCATGCCAATCAGTGTTGAACCATTTTACCTCCTTCCTCCTCCATTTCCTTCCATTTGTCTCTTTCCCTAAACTGGTTATGGAAACCATAGAATGCAAGGGAAAATTCATCCCCGCCATGTGCCAAATTCCTGCAAAATATCTGGTGTGCTCCTATCTCACGACCTCCTTCCCTCTACCTCCTCAATTCTCCTTGAATGATTGATTATTACATATACCTCCAAGTTTCGTGTGAAAAATTTGGACATCAACCCTTTTGAATTAAATGGTAGATATATCCAAATTTTAGGTAAGTAGGGGTAATATACAGGTTTTTTACTAGTGTCTACCCCTACCCATACTAGGGGAATTATTTTATGCATGTTAGTCTTTAAAAGGTGAATCTATGCCTAGGGATATATCAAATTCCAAGAACCTATCTACCAAGCCATTATTTCCCCAAGCCTTTTAGAACACATCATTTCTACTAGATAAATAAGTTTTTTCCTTATGCTACCTAATGCATATAACATAAAAGAACACGAGGCATAGGTACAATAATTTTTTTAATATGTATATAAGAACAACTAAGGAAATATTTACAATAACCATATAAGTGACACATTTACATTATATGCAAGATTGTATTAGGATCATGACTATAGGCACAATATTCACATATTTTGCACAATGACCAGGGTCATTAGATGAAATCTCTTCAAAATGTCCACAGTATACTTCCCCTTGTTCAAGGAAGACTTCACCCATAACTTTCTTGTAATGATAAGGTCGTCTACATAGAATACCAATACAAACATGTCATATTTATAAAATAAGATACAAAGATAAGAGTTTGGGAAAGCCTTGGAAAAATATAAACTTTAGTAATTACTCATTGATCCTAGAGTACCATACTTACAATGCCTACTTCATGACGTAAAGGAATTTCTTCAACCTACAAACATGGGTGCCCTGCTCAAGGATATCATGACCTCTTGATTGATTCCTAAACGCCTCTTTCTCAATCATCCCATTCAAGATTGTTTTCTTAACATTCATTTAATATAAATATTAACTATGGTAAGATGCTAAAGAAGTATGGTTCTAACAGAGGTATATTTGTCAACTAGAGCAAAAATCTCAACAATCGAAATCATTAATGCAACATAAGTAGAAAAAATCTTAGGTGGATGGCTTACCCCAAATGTTAATTAGGTGCTCCAACTTGTTCTTGCGTATCCTATGTAACATCCCATTTTTTATCCTCATAATTAGCAAGGTATAATTGTATATATTATGAAAGGTTGAGGGTCCATTATGTGATACATAAACAACAAAATGAAATAAATCATTAGTTTCAAGATGAACATGATCAGAATCATAAGGAGCTATGATTCCACAAGAGAGAGAGGGTTGAAAGGGGTTCCAAAGGGAAAATACAAATGCCTATAATCCTATGTTATTTTCATATTAGTCATTACTACATAATCCCCATTTGACTTATTAAATCCAATCATTGGAATTATGTGTAATTTTGGTAGAAGAATCACCTCAATGATTTATTGAAGCATGGAGGTAAGTGAACTCATGGAAGAGATGGGTGAGAAATTCAACTCAATTAGTTATCACGGCATGGGCTAAATACAAGCATTTTGCAAAGAGTGAGAGTCGAGAAAACATGGGGAAGAAAGTAAAATAAAATTCAAGTAGGAAGGATAGAAGTCTTTTTAGAACCATTTTATAGACATTAAGAGAGCAAGGAAAAATAGAGTTTTTAGTGATGCAAGAGATTACAATCATATTGTGTATTGAAAACCAATCCTTAGAGTTGAGATTGATGTTGAGAACTAGGTTGCAATGTTTGCTAAGATTTCTCATTGAGATATTACCCAACATCCTATATAAAGGTTGTTATGAGCATTCCTGTAATAGTTAGATTTTCTTGAAGCTTCCACTTGAGAAATTGCTAGTTAGTTTCATGTTGGAGTCTTGTAAGGAATGGAAATTATTTGAGGGACTATGTTGCAGATAATAAAATATCATCCCTCGTCTTGTATAGACTGATGGGGAATAGATTTGGGAAATTGGAATTGTTGTAGTAGTTGCATCATTGGGTTTTTGTTGGTTATTGGGATGTTAGCAAGGAAAATAGACACCCATAGGAGTCTTCCCATTCTTTTGGACTCATAGCCCTAGATCAAAGGTGACTTATTACTAAGAGAATTAGAGCACAAAAGTCTATGTTGGGTGGAACTTCCAAAATCTACAATCAATCATTTAAACTATTTGGTCACTATATTATTTATTATGTCGATGTCATGCTTGAATATTGTGTTTAGTTTACGTTCTATAGGATTAAATGTTGTTATGCATATTTAATTAATTGACATTCACGATAATAAAAACATAGGTTAGTCGCATGGGCACATGTATGTCATCCTGCACACATTTTCGTTTTAAATTGGTATCAAAGTTGAGTTAGTAATAATGTTCCTTATATGGGGATCCAAGTACATTATAGATTGGTATCAAAGTTATGGTTCAACACTAAACTCGTATGGGCTAAACACTAGCACAAATTTGACAAACATGTTTTTCCAAAGTTTTAATCTATGTCAAATTGGGGAAATATGTAAAAACAAAGTGAAATCCTCAAATTTGTAAATAAATTCAAGTCAAAGTTGTCCTTATAATCATCATAGAGACGATTAATTATCTCGATCTACATGTTACAGACTTAAATTTGGCCTCAGAGGTCAAATTTTGTGTTTTCATGGTGGTTATGAAGTTGGGTAAAAACAACAACCCAAATTTCTTTTGATTTGGTGATCAATGGACCATATTCATTTCATATTTGGTCAAATTTTACAAGTTAAATGAAGTTCACTGAAGAAATCTAGAGTTCAACAAAATTTAACGAATGACAAAATTTTGAACCTACCAATGCAACCATTTTGTAGGTTTATTGAAATTCATTTTATAGATTGATAGCAAAAAGGAATTTTTGAGTTCACTGTAAGACAAAATTTTAAACCATTTATGAAACCATTTTGTGGGTAGTTGAAGTGAATTTTGTACATCAGTAATGGAAAATAAATTTGAGTTCACCAAGGGACAAAAATTTTGAAATTGTGATGAAACCATTTTGTAGGTTACCGAAGTGAATTTTGTAGATCGACAACATAAAATAACCTTTAAGTTTGTGAAAGGGAAAAATTTTGAAACCCTTGGTGAAACCATTTTATAGGTTGTCAAAGTTCATTTTGTAAATTGACAACCGAAAAGAATTTTTGAGTTCATCAGAATACAAGAATTGTGCAACCTGCTAATGAAACCACTTTGGGGATGACCAAAGTGCATTTTGGAAATTTTCAATGGAAGAAAAAAATCGTCAACCTCCTATGGAAGAAATTGGGCAACTGCCATTAAAAGAATTCTTTAATTCATGTTGACAAATGTACATTAGTGCCATGCCAACATCCACATGTCATTCCACATCAGCAAGATGATTGTTTTAGTTAAAATAAATAAACCAACAAAAAAATTATTGCCATAACAACATCAAATTAACTCCAAATAAAGTGAAATTTGAGTTATGTTCAAGGTGTCTATTGTAAAAAAATCTAGAATGCCAGGTGCAAAGCCTGACCAGGTGAGTGACCAAACCTTATGGAAACAAAGAGGAAGGGTTGTTGTTGCCTCAAAATCTATCAGGCCTTGTGAGAGGCCTCAAAGGACAAGAACCAAACCAAGATGCAACAATAAGGTGTTTACCACTATCACCTTAGTACTCCACCTCTTACTCTTTAGTGTAATTTCACCACACGGGAGGCTTCCTAGTTTCTCACCTAAGGATATTCTAAGTCAATTGGCTCAAGGTAATATATGTGAAAGGCTAAGTGAGGTAATTTCATGAATCAGGAAGTTGTTGTGTAGTCACTCGTACTAGTATTATCAAATGCTTAATATAAAAAATTTCATGGTTCCTAACAAATTTACTTTTACAAGTGGCAGAATTTGGCCTTTGAGATTTATTGCACTAGTTAGGCTGGTATATAAATGGGAAATTTTAGCCATAACTTTCAGCTCAAAAATCAGAATAAGGCATGGGCATAGTCAATGGACAGTTGATTTAGAGAAGAATGTGTCTAAAAGACATAAAGTTAGATTTAGTGTATCCATACTCTTCATTAATTGAGATGAAGAATGGCTTATAGCTTAACTAATGTAATATTTCACAATATGCATAATCCTAACAATGATTGTTGCATGCACTGTCAAACTCCCCTAAACTACTATTAGAATTGTCAAACTACAATTCAAAATTCAAATTGCTATTTTGGAATTGGCCCAGATTTGCACATGTATGTTCAAACTTACTCAATATCCATTTTACAAAAGGATAAAAGTTTCAAGTTATGTTACCAGAAATAGGAAACAAAAACATAAACGTAAAGAAAAACTTGGCTACATAGTTTCAAAAGAAAAGAATCCTAACCTCCTTCCTCCTCCCCCAAATTCCCACCATAGTTTACACATATCAAATTGATTATTAATGGATTGTTGTAGTATCAATATATTGTTGGACACCTAATCCTAAAGGGTTAGCGTGGAAGCCGAATGGACAAAGCAGTCCAAGAGACCTTGGGATCTGAATCCCAACGGTCGCCAAATGTACTATAAATGTATATCAAATTGTTAATAAAATAGCATTGCAAGCTTTATCTTCCTATTAGTTCTTGTTCACCATGTCTGTTTAACATGGTATCAGAGCCATGATGTGTGGCCTGTGAGCTGCCTTGAATAGCGCTGCCTACCCTCATTACCTGCACTTCGTTACGCTGTGAGTCTGACATCTTATCAGATGCGTTTTCATAAAAACGCTCTCCCTCACTATCCACCTATTCTAACGCTCTTCCTGTCAACCCTGGCATCTCAGAGCTGTTTTAATATATAATGCTGGCCTGGCATCTCAGAGCTGTTTTGATATGTAACGCAGGAACACCTGAAGGAGAACGCTGCGTTGAAGCGGTGATTGCTTCTGACATGGTATATGTCTGTTGTGCGTTTGAATGAGACTGTTTTTTAGCGTTGAAGCGGTGATTGTGCTGCCTCATGTGCATGATTGTGGGTTCTGTTTTTCATGGTATCCTATGACGGTTCTGCAATAATATTTATGCTCCAGTCTGTAAAAATCAACCCAGACCTGCCCCTTCTCCCAATCGCTGATTTGTGCCTCCAGTGGAATTGAAACTTGGTGGGTGGCTTGACATATGACCAGTCTTCGCCACTGAACAGGATAACTAAGAATCTGCTCATAGTTTATTCAAATTTTGAAGAAAATACAGTTGAATTGCCCATGTAGGCAGACTCGACAAATGAGGGAAATAATTCAAATTCGTTGAAGACAAATCCAAGGTAGTTTTCAGTGCATTATTCTTTGTGACAAACGGTTTTTCCTGTGATATCTCTAGCATTTGCAGTGGCCACGTCGATCTCCCTGGAACGAGAACTCAACCCCATCTTCGACCGCAGTCACTTTTCATGGGGAGACAAAGATCCATTTCTGTAAGATATTGAAGTCGAACATGTAGAAGTCGTTGCAGGCCTGTATAAATTGAATAGAGTGCAAACCATTTTTTACAGAACCAAGTCGGACCTCAAAATTATTCCCTCCTTGCTGCTTGATCTTCTTCACGCTGTCATACAGCATTGCCAGGGCACCCAAATTCTCTCTGCCACCAGAGAACATCGGGCCCGAAGCAGAACCAACCTGAGCAATACGGTGATTCCACCTTTGTTGAAGCAGAACTTGGTCTTTTGAGGCAATGCTGGACTTTTCCGAGGCAAATTCCTGCTATTTCTGAGGTAACCCGAGTATCTCTGAGGCAAATTCGGTCGTCTGTGGTTCGAGCCACTCTAGAGGCAACTCGGGGTATTCTCTGATGCTGAACTATCATCAGTGGGTATTCTCTGACGCCGAACTATCATCTGAGCAAAAGGATTTCATGTCATAAAACAATTTGTGCCAATTCCATATCGGCTAAGTCTCGGCCCAGGCTCTTCATACCAGTCGTTAAACTCCTCTAACCGCCGCCCTCAAGCAAAACACCGCATTGCATTGCAGTTGTTTTCCATTGGAACAGTCCCTCAACATATTTTTCTTCGTATTCTGGATCGTCCAGTTTACATGGCGGTGTAGAACTCGCAGTGGTCACCATGGATTCCTGCATATACTGTTGCTCCGCATTTTTTTGCAAAGAAAAACAAAGATTATGAATAGTACTCAGACGCCTTTTCTGGAACAGATGGCTTATATTTCAATAGCATAGAGTACTCGTTTAGAACATGGAACATGGAACAATTTTCTAATGGCGGAGCTGCTGTAGAAAATTGAACTTACCTCTTCTCTATGCTTGTTTCCCCAGTTAACAGCAAAATGGTTGGAGTCACATACTTTATCAGCTCTTACAGGCCAGTAATGTTGTTGAGGAACAAGGCCTCTGACAAAGAAGTCAAAGTATTTTGGTGCTATCAAAAGAGTTGTGGAATCACACGCTAAAATATTCTTTAGGCTCACTGACCACGAGTTTCCTTCTATAAATATCTTGTATCTGCGACACAAACAATGGCGTGTTCCATGAGTATTCGCTTCTAAGAATTGGAGCCACAGTATAAATGATGCACAACTGGTAATTTGGTTGTTTTCCATAGAAATTGGTAAAATATGTAAGATTGTTACTGTTCTATGAAATTGCAGATACCACAGAAATTTGCAGATTTCATTTATTCGTCTTCACACAGTTCGGGACTTATTTTGTAGTTTAAATCGGACCTCGTAAATCTTCAATGGATTCCCTTGAATTATTGAGATGTGAACCGAATATATCTTCTGCGTTGAAATTTGATGGCGCAGTTCGGGTGCTCTTAACCTCTGTGGAGTAGCATTATATGCGCCACTGTTTTGATGGGATTTTATATGTTGTGCCACCCATTGTAGGATTGTATGCTGAATTTCTAGCTCTCTTTTGGATATTAATTCTGTCGGTTTCTCCCACACACTGGAGATTTTTAATAGATCTCGAGGTCTGCACTGATACTCCGCATCCATATCTGGGCAGAGCGACCTTAATTCCAGCAGACAACTTGATATTGGTACTACAGGTGCTCCATCAGCTATAGTACCCTGAATAAACTTCTGAATTGCCTCATGTTGGTTGATAGCGACACTCTCCTGGATAAATTTTGTTTTGCAAGATAATTATATGTTTAAGGCGCATGATTTCCACAGCAACCAGATGCTCTGAAGTTTGAAGTTGAGGACAGCGCTCATCTTCACATTTATTTATTTTCTTGCATTGTTTTCGTGACATTGTTGCCACTTGACAAGCCCTTACAAGATCTTGTTATAAGAGTACAATATTATTTTTTTGTTGTTGTTGCCTCAGTTTTGTTTTTTTAAGTGACATTGAAGAAAATGGCCAGACTTGAAGATGCATTAAAGTTATTGAATATACTAATTCATTCCACTGTTGATGAAATGGTCAAAGTTAACAAAGAAACTCTCTTTGACATCCAAACCTCTCTGCAAACTGCACATGAGAATATTGATTTTTTGCAGCTTGAGACAAAGCTGCAACAAGAAGAACTACAGCAATGGAGTCATCTTTCTAAACCTGTTTCTGTTCAGAAGATTGAAACAGACTCCCATAAACAGCAAGTCAATAATGTTCTTGTTCATTCAAATAAAGCAGCAGTTGTAAATGCAGATGCAGAAGTTCAATCTACACTTCCCAAGCCCATCATCAGACCTTGGGAGTAGCTTGTCCACAACAAGCACAGAACCGGTCTTGGATATGACAAGGACTTGTCCTTTCATATTCCAGACTATGCAAAGCCCATTTAGTTTCAGAGTGTTGGATTCATCCATGACAGTTCACCTGCTCCTCATTACAATTCAGCTACAGTTGTTCCAGACTCTGCTCCTCTTCCACAACAGCAACAACAACAACAGATCGTGAAATTCCAACACTGTGATCGAGTTGGTCATTTGAAAGATCACTGTTTTGATCTTCATCCATGTAAGCACTGTCATAAAACCACCCATTCTTCAAACAGATGCTTCAGCAACAAACGTCCTGCAAGAACAAAGATTCATCTTGGATGGATCGCTTCTTGGCAATGGGCATCAACAGCCAAGAAGATATTCCAAACACATGTCAGAACCTGTTCCAGAATATTGAACAGTCTTGCAGTTGAGTTTTCTCCATCTTCTCACCTTGTATCTGACAGGGGGGGAAATGATGGTCATCTACAAGCTTCAAAGCCACATCAAGCGAGCCTGAGCCCCAACCTGCCACACCAGTTTCAGAGTTGTAGCCAGAGACACAGATGCCCATGAACATGCCTTCAGTGGGCAATCTGGGACACTTCCTAGCATAAGACTTTAGCTTCTTGCCAGTTTTGGAAGAGTTCCGGGAACAAAATTGAGAACACTTCCTCTAGCAGAAGACTCCAGCTTCTTGCCAGTTTTTGAAGAGTTCCAGGAATTGCATTAAGCATTCCAGAGTTGTTGGTCATCCTTAAACCATCACAGGTTGAGACTTCCCTTTTCAGGTTGAAGTTTTACCTTTTATGCGGGGTGAGACCTCCCTTTCATGGTTGAAGGTTTCCCTCTTCAAAAACAATAGGAGCACTTCCTCTAGTAGAAGACTTCAGCTTCTTGCCAGTTTTGGAAGAGTTCCGGGAATTGCACTAAGCGTTCCAGTGTTGGTGGTCATCCTTAAACCACTTCCCTTTATACCAACATTTCAGAGAGTACATTCAGCCTAGTGCTGCCATGCATTTTTGCACATTTTGTATTACAACTCTCTTCTTGGACTCATACATAACCCTTCGGATTAAGGGGGGAATGTTGGACACCTAATCCTCAATGGGTTAGCGTGGAAGCCGAATGGAAAAAAGGAGTCCAAGAGACCTTGGGATGTGAATCCCAACGGTCACAACAATGTACTATAAATGTATATCTCATGTTAATAAAAAATGTACTCACATGATTTATCTTTCCTATTGTTCTTGCTCCCATGTGTGTTTAACAATTCCTACAGGATCCCCTGAATGGTAGGTTGGTTAGGTCCCCAAAATTCATTCTATACATGATCTAACCCCTCACCTCATCCATTACCATCATCCTTGCACTCACACACACTCCTACTCCCTTTGTCCATTCATTACAGCATCCTTACAACACCATCCAACAACATGATCAAGAAATTCTAAGGGAGACACAAAACATTGCCAAGTGGTAATCCAGGAGCTACACAGCAGCAACAACATCAGATCTGCACTCACAGACACCATCAACAGACAACAAAGGAGGAAGAAGAATGACCATGCAGCAAATGAACAACACAACACCTCTAATCCTCGACAAACTACAGCATGGCACCGTGACCACAGGTAAGTATCCCACTCACTCACTCATATGCATCATTTGATCAAAATTTGTAAAGGTTATGAGGTAGTTGGTTTGTAAGTGAAAATGTGGCCAGTTAACTTGGCCACCTTCATTCAGTCATCACATACAAAGCAGGGCGTCCTCTCACGCATGGCTGCAGTCAACTCAAAGAATAGAGGGGAAGTAGGACAAGAAGTGACTAACTATGGATTTTTAACAACTGTTGGAGCTGATTACAAGGAGTGGGAATGATGAGGTGGTATAAAGGGAAACAAAACATCGTTTTCATGCATTCATGCATTCCACCTCCTTGAAACTCCCTCACTCAAGTAGCTCTAATAACTCTAGCCACCCACTGGAAGCAAGGATCCATCGTTTTGCAAGAGAATTCCTACAAGAATAGTCTACAAGAGTAGTCTATAGGATAGGCAGAGAGGGGTTCAAGATATCAAGAGAATTGTCCACTGCCACCATTCTAAAGAGGTAGGATCTAAAAATCCATCCCCATTTACAAGCAAATGAACTAGAATTCCTCTAAAAATCTAGTGGATTACATACATAGGAAACTCTGTTTTCTCAAGAATTTTCTCATTCCCTCACTCCACACAGTAGAATCCATGCCAGTATAGATCTCACCCCAGATTTCATTAGTAGGGTCACAACACTTCCCCTAGGAATTGCATGGAGAAAAGAAGACAAAGCAAACAGTCAAATGGCAAAAAGGAAATTCTTTTTAGAAATTGAATAACCCACAGAGGATAAAAATGGAGTAAGGAGGGACAGTCTGCCATACCCATGGAGTGAGATAGGCTACCAACTCATCAAATATATCTCATGTGAGGGTAGATATAATGTTGTTTATGGCTACCATTTTACAATGCTTGAAGAATTAAGATTTGGGGTAGAAACACCAGTTCACCAAAGACTCAACATACCATATTTCTTGATGCAATCACTCATTGACTCCAGCAACAAAGTAAAGGAAGGGAATTCCCAACAGTTGGCTCACCATGGTTTGATCAGAATCCTCATTGAGGAACCTCCAAAACCTCAATATCCCTATAAAATGGTCAGTCTTCAAAGACTTACCAGCAGAGGATGACACCAAAACCCTTATCTATGATGTTAGTCCTTCTGTCAGTGAGGAGGAGGAAAAACAAGAAGAAGAAGATATAGAGCTATATGGGGATGAGATGGATGAAGAAGAAACTGATACAGAGGAACATGATCAAGCAGCAGAGAAGGAGGATGATGCTGAAATAGAAGAGGAAGAAAGCATTGACACAGAGGAGAAAGAACAGCAAGAGGCCATCCAATGTAGGATGCCAGCTAAATCCTATGCTCTTTACCTCAGAGAACAATGGGTGCAATTTCATATTAAAACATTAGCACAAAGGGGCACCATGCCATTTTAGGACTGCAGGCATTTTATTGATCTTTGTGATCAAAGTACACTAGAGGACAGGGCCAAAATGGCTGAGTTTTACTTGCACAACATGGCCCTTATAGACGTGAATATTTGGGATCCTAATGCAGAGCTAGGAGATCTACAATTAATGGATTTGGCATCATCGATGAACCATGAGAAGTCAAGGGATGTAGAGATGAAAATAATATTGGCCAGAGAGAAAAATGAACCCCTTTTCACCAGAGCTGAATAATCAAATCCCATGGCCCTAATCAGCACCCATAATCTAACTACACATGATCCTCAGCTGGCACCTAGATATTTTGCTGCCCAAGAGCAAGAAATTTCACATTTTGAGGATATATTTAGGCTGCTAAGATATGATAATATACATTCCTACTTGTTATCGGGAAATCTAGTGTCCATGGAGAGCTGCTAGTCCCACTAAGATGGGTAGCTATCTTAGAAACAAACAAACTAAAGTTACTTTCGTTTTCCTTTATGAGAAGTAGATAGGAGAGGAGCAAAGAATACCAACCTCGATCTTTTGCTCGGTTCCTTGCTTGTTCCTTCTCCCCTCTGACAGATCTTTGCCGCTCCTTCCTTGCTTATCCCATTTCAAAGAGTACCTGTAAAGTCAAAGAAGCATAATACCTTAAAATTACTAGCATCTACAATCATAAACAATATAGGACCAGATATATATTGACCAAACAAATGCATATATCATCAAACATACAAGAATGTGGAGGAAAACTTGAATAGCCTTATTAATAGAAAGAGTAGAAGAGAGGATTATAACCGATTGATCTGACCCAGCGTCATCCTCCCAGCATGAAATCCCTTCTTCACCTCATGAAAAGCTTAGATCACCCAACACTATGATGTTCCACCAGGAAACCAACAACGCTTCCTTACAAGATGAAAAATTCCAGCCTTCGGATGTCTGGGATGAGGGATCCATATATAGATGTTTGCAGGGGGGTGAGTCAGCTTATGGGATTTTGATTAGTGTCCTCTCTCTGATAATTCTTGGTTCCACTTGGAGATTCATGATCTCTTACTCATCCCTGGGCGAATTCAGAGAGGAGAGTGTCACAAGAGAAGTTTTTGGAAGATTCCATGATCATCCACCTTGCAAATTGTCTCTGCCATTTGTCTACTCTCGCCCATCGCACCCTACAGAGGGCTCTTCAGTATGCATCGCATTTTTTGCATGTGGCAGGTGAGATGCATCGCACCCTTAGCACTGAGCAGTCTGTATGGTCCAGTTTTGACCAGTTCTAAGCAGTTTTTTGTGGAGAAAATCTGGGAGATGATGTAATCAGCTGACCTTGTTCCTTTAGGGTGTGAAACAACACTTTTAGGGACTCATAAGCCCTTGGTTTATGGACATATATGATTGGGTTTGCAGTGCCCAAATATGTTTATAACAGTTGCCCCCTAAAGCATGAGGTCGTAAATCTTTTGATGTCAGGTGAAATGCTTTATCATGAGGATCCGAGGTTTTTCGAACTGGAAGGCGACCTATAATAAGATAAAATACAATACATTATCTTCATAATATTTTCAT
>APFE030098043.1:0-31341 GCA_000404065.3 Pinus taeda
CTCTTCTTTTGACATTTCTTGCTCCTTTTCTTCTTCCTCTTCACAATCTATGTAGAATAATTTCTTCTCAGCACACTTATGACCTTTAGTGTATTTGCTGTCACAACTGTAACAAAGCCCTTTTGCACTTTTTTCTTCCAATTGTTGTGGTGTCAACCTTATAGGTTGTGGGAGACTAGGGGCAACAACAATTCCATATTTATAGTTGTGAGTGGTATGCTTCATGGTTGCCATAATTTTGCTTTCCATTTTTCTTGCTAACTTGAATGCCTTCTCCAATGAATCAAGTTCCCAAAGGCGAACATAATGTTGGATATTATCCTTTAAAGTCCCTATGAAAACATAAATCCTATGCTCCTATGGAATATTTTTTACCCTTATGTTCAATTTTTGGAACTCCTCAATGTGCTCTATTATTGAACCCTTTTGTTTGAGACTTATCAATTGGTTAAAAAAAGTGTTGCTTTTTTTATCCTCATAATGTGTTGTCAATTCTTCCGTAAAAATTGCCCAAGTGATAATTTATTTATGAGAGAAAAGCCATTGATACCGTACAAACTGATTTGGTTCCAAATATAAAGTTGCAATACGTAACTTTTGTGTGTTTTGCACATATTGAGATTGAAAAATTGCTCCATTTGTAATATCCATGTTGCGGGATCCTTGCCATAAAACTTCCTCATATCGATTTTTGGAATATGGTGGGTCTTCGAGCCAACATGAGAGTCTATGAAATCATGATTAACATTTCTTTTGTTCTCATCATGAATTTCCTTTACTACCCTTTCACCATTAGTAAGCATTTCTTGTAGAAACTTTGTCAAATCTGTCTTCAAATCTTCCATGCCTGTCTTCAAATCTTCCATGTGTGTCTTTAAACAATCCATCTTAGCTTCTACGCCTTTCTTTAAACCATCCATCTTAGCTTCTACATCTTTCTTTAAACCATCCATCTCAGATTATGTTGCTTTTTCTGCAAGTGACACTGGTTGCACTGGGTCTCGTAATTTTGATATATCATGTTGCATTTCTTCCTCTTCTTCATAAGTCATGCTAGAGCTTTCATGTTGCCTACTAGGTTTTTTCATTTTCTTTCCTTGAGGCATCAATTACCGATAATAATGCTTTATTATGCCCTTTGAATTTCTTCAAACTAATTTTTCAAACCAAGCTTATGCAAACATTTAAAACAAACTACACACCTTTTTTCACTTTGTAGGAGCTTGATATTGAATCCGATGTATCTTTGTAATTTCGAATCATCTAGTTTTAAAATTGCAACCTGCGGTAGCCCTCTACGTCCTCTTTCCAATGCCACCAATCTTATCCAAATTGGATTCTCTAGGCAAGAGTTATGCCAAATCTCCCACAATGACCTGATTATAGACTAGTTCAGTAGAGCGAATTTGTACGACGTGCCACAAGCCATTGTTTTGATGTTTGGCTCTGAAAACTATGTACAAGAAACTATAGTCCGTCCTCTTTCTTTACCTTTTTACGAAATTTCAATCGAGTGCTCAGAGAGAAAGTTATGATGATTTTCCCCAGGTCACCTGTTTGGAATGTAATTCAGGAGTCTGCACAAAGACCAACTTTCTCAGATCATATCTCCGCAAATACAGTGCAAAAATCTCTGAAATTCGGACCCAAGATTCAGTGCGATTTCATCTCAAATGGGTTTTTTTTTTATCTTTTGAAACGTCGCAAAAAAAAAAGTTATAGCAAAAATTCCACGATGACCTATTTGGAGCAACGAAACCCTAGAATCCAAAGCTTTGAATACCAAATGTTATGAAACCAGCTCACAAAAAGATAGAAAAGAATAGATCAACGCCTTAGAATTTCAGCCTCTTCGACGGGGAAACCTCCTTTACATTAAATAAATTAACAATTCTTGGATGATACAAATGACAAAACCTCCTTTCTATACATAGGAGTCTAAGGAGTCACAATATAACCCAGTCGACCTAACAATAATAATATAAAGCCACAAAAATAACAATAGAGGGTTTCTATGGGGCACAATAATAACAATATGGGGACAATAAGGGCACAACAATATTAATAAGGGATACAACTACAATAGTAGTGGGGAAATCACTAGTATTATAGGGACCTAACATTTAGAGTGGCACTCATCTCATGTTTACCCTAAAAGGCTTATGAAATTGGGTAAATGTGGGAGGTGGTGTCACAAAGACACTAGTAGTTTAACTCCACTATATAGGTAAATTTTAGCTATCAACTAGTACACAACTCACTAAAAGCCATCTAACTAAATTAAGCTCACAATAACTCAATGATAGGCAACATCACACATGTTAATTGATAGATAACTTAAATATCTATGAGACTGAAATCAAATTAGCATCTTTGACTAAGGCACAAGTCAAAAAATCCATTGTTTCCTACAATTTAAGCACTCCCTCTTGGTGAGGAAGGGCTTCTTGGAAGAACCTCATCCACTTGGATCTATCTTCACCTCTCCCAAGTTCTTTGTTGTTGCATTTTCTCCCTCTGAACTTAAAAGTGCCATGTACCCTATGTATCTGGGTGTTTTTTTCTTAATGTTGGGATACTCAACTCTCTTTTAAGCTCCCTTAACCAAATCCCCTACCCACTTGGATCAAACTCTCCTTATACTAGAAGTCTTTGAATGGTCCTCATCATCATCTTGCTGGTCATCCCAACTACCAACTAGCTTAAACTGAAACTAATATATTGGTTGAGGCTCCATCTTGAAAGCTCTATCTTACTCTCGCTCAACCAACACATATCTACTCTAAGAAATCTCTTCCTTGATCTTCAAGGTTGTAGATGCATATATCTCCAATTTGTAGAGACTCTCAATCCTAACACCAATCTGCTTTACCTGAACTGAAGAAAAATGCTTGAGGTAGACCTTCCCATTATTGAACACTACATCATACCCTTTGTCTTCAATCCTCAATTAATTCATCAAAACAAGTTTGATGGCATCACTACTGCTTTCAAATAGATCGGTAAGGGCATTCCACATCTAGAATGGTCTATCCTTTTCATAAAGCTTTGGAAAAATATGGTCTCTAACTCCTTCTAGGATCATCCTCATAGCTTTGGCAGTATCCTTCCTCCATGGACTTAGCTATTGTGCATATGATGCAGGAGGTTTGGGAATATCAATCTTGATGTATTCCAAAAATCCATTATCATACAACACAACCGCCATTTTTTTCTTCCATGCACATAAATTCTAAGTCCCTTGATATGATTCTTGAACTTGTAGAATTCTTGCACCAATTGAGCTCCTCTTTAACTCACTTTGAATCTAATCAAGGAACTTGGTCTCTATCTTGTTTTATGTTCTGATACCATGTAGAAAATCCTTGAAACCTTGCAACCGCTAATGAGATCAAACTGATAACAAAAGACACAAGATTTCTCTACCAAAATTATGTGGAAATAAAACAATGAATAGAAACACAATAACACATAGATTAATCACACATAGATCACACAACACACTTAGGAAACCAACTAGGAAAAACCCATGATTTCTTGTATTACCAACTAAGCAATCTAATCTATTACAAATAAATTGCTTCAAGCCTTAAGCTTCTTGTAATATTGATAAACTCTCTACAAGACATTCCCAACACTTCCAAAAATAAGGCCTACTAGGAGCTCCTATTTCCTAGCACAATTTTTCCCCTAAAAAATAGGAATTTCCTCATATTTCCTTGTGAAATTCCAAAGATAAAAGCCTCTACTTGATCCTCAAGCCTCTCTTGCTCTACTTGATTCTCAAGCTCCTCACACAAAAACCTATGGACAATGAATAAATTGATTTTTAACTTTATCCAGACTCAATAGGAAATTCGAATTGCAAGCCTTACTAGGGCTAAATTTAGTAGTTGCAACTAGTTAATTGAGAGTCAGTTGAGTTAACAAAAGTTAAACTACTCAATTAAACTCAAGATCTCATGTCTATCTCTATTCTAGACCTGGAGATCATTTAACTGACAAACACTAGTAGTTTAATTCCACTAGATAGCAAAATTTTAGCTATCAACTAGTACACAACTCACTGAAATCCATCTAACTCGAATTAACTAACAATAACTTAGTGGTAGGCCACATTACACATGTTAACTAAAAGCTAACTTAAAAATATACGAGACTTAATTCAAATTAGCATCTTTGACTAAGGCATAAGTCAAAGAAGCCATTCCTTACTACAATTTCAAAAGTATGGTCAAGTGCAAGATTATTTTCTTATCACAGAGTTCCAAAGCATATGAGAAAATCATGACCATGGATTGCTTTGGATTCAAAATTCAGCAATATATCAACATTCTCTTGATACCGGTGTTGATATTTTCATTGATCACTATTTGACATGTGATTCAACAATGTTACTAAATGAAATCGTTGAAATTCAAACTCATCATTACACAAAAACTTACAAAAAGCATAGACATATTGCCTGTAGATTTGCTTCCCTTTCCCACCAATTGCTAAAAATTGTATCGTATAACTTTTTGCGATAAAGAATATGAAAATCAAGAAATGAAAAAAAAAAACTTTCTTCTCTTCTACAACACAAAACCTATTCGAAAAACATAACATTTGATAATTTCCTAACCAATCTTGAAATTAAAAAAATAGAATACATACTTCTCCTTCGCTCTTATATCACTCAACCTATTTTATTCCTTGAAACAAATCCTTGTGATGTATGGATAAAATCATTTTCAAAAAAAAAAATCTCGCTATTGTGGCAAGAAAACATAGATCCACAATTCATTTTGAATTCCTATGTTGCAGCAACATATTGTAGCTCTTATATGAAAAAGATGGATTGGACATTGACATCTTCTTTCAAAAAAATCCAAGAAGGTTTCTTATGTAGTGAAGATGACAAAGTTGAGACTATTTAAAAATTTGGAAATGCATTTCTAAATACGTAATAAATGTCAAGTTGACAAGTAGTTCATAGTATATTCTTTCATTGCCTTTGTACTCATCATTCAAAAAAACGATCTTCGTCAACACTTCACTAACTAAAAAAAAAAACATGCATGCTTAAAAAACCTATTCTCCTGTAACAAGAACTTGATAACTCTGAAGATATTGTGTGCATGACAATCATTGATAGATATGTCAAACAACCTGTTGAACTTGAAAAAAAATCTTAACAGAATATGCTTCCTCCTATTCAACCACAAAAAAATCAACCAACAAGAAAAATGCCCATGTGTCATATGATTCATTTGGTACAATGAACAAAAGGATCCTAAAAACCATTACAGAGAAAAAAAAAATGATGATCTATATATGTAAAGAGAATCTGAATATAAATTTAAAAAGCCTAATGAGACATGGATTAAGGCAAGTTGTCCCAAAAACACATTGTTTGTGCTACTAAAAAAATATTATTTTGTTCAACCTTACCATGGGGTGACATTGAACTTGCTTCTACTACAATTGCAGTAAAAAATGACAAAATGTGTGTGCTTGATTTGCCATTAGAAAATGACACCAATGTTTTTCCTATTGAAAATATGATATTCAACGTGACCTAATAGAAAAAAGTAAAATCTAGAAAAATGCAAACTATATATATGAAAACCATTGAATTTGTTGAAAATCCCTATGTTTTGAGCACAAAAGCATATCTTGACATTAGGATAAAACTAAATGAGGAGAAACACTCGATAACAAAACAAATAATACTATAGAAAAAAACAATCCACGCAACCCCTTTTATTTTTTTATTACGGGAGGTGCAAGAGTAGGGAAAACAATGATTGCATAAGCACTTTATCATACACTAATGTGATGCTATAACAAAGACCTACAAAGTGACTCATTAAAAATAAAGGCCTCTTAGTTTCATTTACTAGCAAGGTTGCACACATTGCAAATGGTGTCACGCCCATTTCAACTTTGCATTTACTAGTTTCACCATGCGACATGATGCCATTGACTTCTAAAAAACTTTATATATTGACCAAAGAGTATGAAAAACTTATACTTTTTCTCATAGATCAAACATCACTAATCATCTCTCGGTTGTTATACAACATTTACAAACAACTCTATGAAATCATGCACACTCTAGCTACACCATTTCAAAACCTTGATAATATTTTGTGGTGACCTATGACCCAACATGTACATGACCACTAGATAGTTAAACATCCAATCCTTAAAGCAACTACTTCTCCTTGCATCTTTCAAAAAGACAATGTCAAATGTTATGATCTAAAACAAGTGATGTGACTAGAAAACAAAGAGATTATGTCCATCTTAAACAGACTTAGAACATGTTCACATATTGATGATGATCTTGCATTTTTTAACAAACATTGTTATAGACACCCACCAAATGATCCAACATTTCCATACCTATTCCAATTACACAAAAATGTACAATAACATAATGAAAAAAAAAGTGGCTCTCATCAAGGCAGAAACAATCACCTGAAATGTGCATGATTGAAGAATCAAATCATAAATACAAATCACCATAGAAACATGAAAACACAATTGTCAACTTCCATTGTGCTCAAAGAAAATATTCTTGTTGAATTTAATTGGCAAAATTTATGATATTCAAGATGGCTTGGTCAATGGTGCTGAAGGCATTTTCAGGGCATCCACAACACTTGAAAATGGTACCATTTGCATTGAATTTTTCAATCGAACAATTGGCACTATAGAACGAAAAAAATGCTCCACTTTTTCAAAGATGGAATAATGCCTAATTTTACACCTATTACAAGATTTTGTTGGCATAATGAATCAAATAACAACAATTGTTTCACAATAGAACAATTCCTTATTCAATTAGTATGTGCATGAACCATACATCAATCACAAGGCTTGCCAATCAATAAACTAGGTTTTAACCCAAAAGGAGTTAGGCAACATGGACTTATTTACACTACGCTTTCCCGCATCAAAGATATTAAATCTTTGTATCTACTAAAAAAATCTCAACAAAAAAATTTGTCTCTCTATGACAAAGTTGCTTCAAAACTACAAATACTTAGAGAAATTGCCTCTTATCAAGTTGAATATAGTTTATATTCAATTCAAACAAAGGACTATTAGATAATATGATCATTGGACACCTGTAGTTTCTCATTGAATTTTGAGGATATTATTGTTGACTATGATTTAATGAAGGTCCACATCCTTTATTTTCAAGAAACAAAAACAAATCGCCTCCAAACAATCCAATTTTTGCAAAAAAAATATGACTGCAGACATCTATTGCATTTGCATGGGATCCTGAGATATTACACAAAAATGATTACAATTGACAATCAATTGATTTTTACAACAAACCACATTGAATCAAAAATTTCAACCTTCCATTTTCAATCAAATGCCATTAGACTCATAAATATCTACATTACACCAAATGCAAAAGTTAAAGAAATCATTGATTTTATCAAGTTCATTTTAGAAATTGCACCTAGCAAATATCCAATAATGCTTGTCGGTGACTTCAACTTGGACATGTTGTAAAATAGAAATCAACAAAAAAATAAAAATTACTTTTATTTATGCAAAATAATAGCTTTAATTTCCATACAACAAAACCAACCACTGATTATGGCTCTATGCTTGACCACTTTTGGAAAAATTTCACAGGTAATAGTCTTCCATTCTATGTTTTCGATGCCTATTGGATAAACCATCATACTATCTGCATTACCATACCTTTACTTTTTTCTTAGGCCATTTTGTCAATGTTCACATGCATCGATCCAAATGTTCAAAACTCGCAATAGTTATAGTACTTAAAAATATTCATCATAGACATATGTATTTATTTGCAAACATATTTCCATTTATATTTAGGAAATCTCTACAATAGCTTGATAAGATTCTCCTATTTTCATTTATGCATAAAAAAGGTTTGCAAAAACTGTCAAGATTCATACCTCTAGTCACTAGAAAATAAAATATAGCAATACACGCATCATAGTTTCACATGAGTTGTCTTTGTGGCCATATCACTTTGATATCCAATAGTTGTTCCAACATTGATGTGATGCATATTTCTTAGCAGTTGTAGTATTAATTGCAAACACCATTTTATTATAAATTTAAATAATGGTCTGGATAAGAGTCATGTGACTATAGATTTTACAGTCCCATTAAATCATTCTACACTTTATCCATATTTCCAATGAAATTGCAAGAACAAGTTGTACATACTCATGTACATAACACTAGTCAAAAACCAAAGAAGGAAATTATAAATAGGTGGCTAGTTATTTTAGTGTTGAACTTAAATACCTGTCAATAAACTCTTCATATTGGGGAATATATGATTTTGATACCAACTTTCTCTCGAGTTATTTAACATTCAGAACTTCTAAAATGAGTGGATATATGTTTGAATTTAGCATTTTTACTCTTTGAAATACTACCATCCAATAGCCATTGTCTCACAGTGGCCTCAAAAGAACCTTGTCACGAAGAGTTATCAAAGAAAATAGGAGGTAGGGGGGAATAGCCCATTTTCTCTAGTTAGCAAAGTTTCTAACATTGTAAATTATTTTACTTTGTTTGTACTCTATGCATTGTCCTTACATATATTACATGATACAATTTTTTTGTTGTAGCATAGTCAAAGTTAACAATATAGATTTTAAACTGAAATGGAATTTGGACTTCTAGCTATTAATAAGATCATGTGTCTTGAATTCTATGGAGTCTTCATATATGAGTTTATATTAAATTTAGCAACAACTCTTAGTAGTGTCATTAGTTGATTACTTGATATGTTGTATCTAGTTCCAATTTGTCTTGTAGAATTTGTATCAACAATTTATTCTACTACTTCATAACATATGGTACTAAAGATAATCATGCACTGATGGGTTTTGAACAATATGCACAAATATCTTTTATACAATTATGTCAAACTTCATCTCATTGATTGTCTTTTCTTGATAACAGGTGATTGAATTCCTTGAAAACAAATTGTCAAACATTAATGCAAACTCCCAAATGCTCCATGAACAAATAGTAGAGAACCAAAATACAAAGAGGTAAGATTACTTGCTCAACTTGAATATTTGTGGCTCTATTAACTGCTATTATTTTAAATCAATTGCAACTTTATCGAAACCAAGTAACATTATTTTAAAAATGCACTAACTAAATATTGTGCAAACAAACCCATGCTCAATTATACAACTATGCACAAGAGCACAAAAAAAAAATTTTGAGGGTGATGTACTCATAGTTTGCAGTCTAGGCTAGACCATAAATTACATTCCACCAATCAAAGAACAACATGTACATCCAAATCTTGTTGAGAAAAGTCGACAGTTAACCATCATAGTTAACATAAGCAATAATCTTATAGATTGTTTCCATGACACTTTTTTTTCCTGGGAACAGTGTCTATATCAAAGAATTTACAATAAGAAAAAAAGTTATCAATGAAAAAGGAGACTCAAAATCTTGCATTTTGTTGCATGAAAAAATTTCAATTCAAAAAAACCTTGAGTTTGTAACAATCATAGCTTAGCCGCAAACACAATAATACAAAATCTTGTTCTATTAATTTAAATTATCCAATTGGTTCTATTGCAGTTGTGATTATAGCATGTCGCCAAAACATTAGGAAATTTGAACTCCATATCAAAGATGGTGAGACTCCCAATGATACAACAATTGTATGTTTATTGTTCTAGTAAATGATTCTTTGGTTTCTATTGCAAATTCATCAACGATTGTTGCTATGATTTTCCTTTTCCTAGTAAGTCACATAGGGAAAAAAATGTTCCTTCAAACTTGTCAAATTAACTAATCATCATAGTCATAATCTTTTCTAATGCACACCAGCTGTAACTCAACAAACATTACAAAGAACATTTTCTGGCTAACATCCAAAAACACCACTCTATCTATTCAAAAACATTGTTAGGAATGGACCAAAGGGATGTGAAATTATATGATCCACAAAACAAAACCAAAAAATCATCTATGTTCTCAATGAAAATTGTGAAAAATCACACTTGTTATTTCTCATCAAATCAAGAACAAAGGTATTTACCAACACTTATTTTTTCCGCAATTTGGTGCATATATGACATTATATTCAAAACCCTCTTATTTTGCTTACTAAAACATATTGCATCTAAATTCATCAAACTACACATGCTGCAAGGAAAGAATAGGATCTTATTATTGCCTCAGTGTGGAATTCACATTGGAAACAAGTGATGGGAAAATACACTGCATATTGCAAGTGCCAAAACTACAAAAACACTACCCAACCATCATTGGAACATTTTTTCAAGAGTATGTGGAATGCATATCGTCTATAGTCATATCATCTATAGTCTTTTCTCTGAGAAATCCCTTTGTCTATGGAATGTTTACCTTAACACTCTAACATCATCACTAAAATCAAGCCACTGTGAGAAACATTCGTTGCATCATCAACTATTCCAGATTTCATGTTATCAATGTATATGTGTTTCTAAAACATAGTATCACAATATATTTTTACTCGTAAAGTATTTTGAAAGACATCATTCTTGTACTAACATTTCTTTCTTGCATTAAAATTTCTTTTGTTGCTCATTGTCACGGATTTTGTTGCATTCACACATGGACGTATTGTTTCAATTACACATCAACTCTATCGCTACAAGTGTCAATATTGTCCATATTACCTACACAGAATTGATTTTTCACAATGTTGTTGAGTAGAGAGACTAATTCTACAACCAAGTGTGAAGGTGATGTGTAAGTATGTCTCCCTCTTAAAATAAAAATAAAAATAAAATATTCTCTAAATAGAAAATAAATGCCGGCTATAATAAAAAAGAAAAACAAAATATGCTATGCATATTTAATTAGTTGTGCATATGACCTAATATATATTTCATGTAGAGTAATTATAAGCAAAAAAAATATGTATGTAAGATATTTTAACCCATACTTTTCAAAAATAACTTCATATATATTTATATATAGATAAAAAATTTATAAGAAAATATTTTAATGTTATATAGAAATAAAATATCCAATGTGAGTTATAAATAAAATATTTAATATGAATTAATATTGACGTATACCTAAAGATATATTAATAATTAAAAAATGACTGAATACACATATTATGTAATCTCTATAACATTCAAACATACAATTTAAACAATAAAAAATTACACATTATTTTTTGCATTGGAAATAAGTTTGCACCTAAAGAAATTTGATCCCTCTTGGCTTTGTGCTTAAGATGGATCTTTCTACAACCTAGTATGAGGGCGATGTGTAATCAACATGGAGTTGACATGTGTCATCTTAAAATAAAAATTTAAAAAAAAAAAATAGAAAAAATAAATAAATAAAAAATGTCCTATAAAAAAAGAAAATGAATATCCCTAAGCATGTAGTAGGTTGTGCATATGAAGTAGCATAGTTTTTTTAAAGAAATTTAGAATTAAAAAAATGTGTAAGAAAATGTTAAAATTATTACTTTCAAATTGTTATGATAAAATATTCAATGAGGTTATCAATAAAATATTTTAGTACAAATTAATATTGGTGTATACTTAAAATATATTAATAACAAAAAATATCATTTTAATATTGAAAAAAAACAGATTTTATGCATAAAATGCTTGAAGTGGTCTTAGTTTGATCACTTTTTAAGTATATGATTTTTGTCTAGATTCAACAAATATTTTTTGGACTTACAAGTTTAAGTTACAATTTAAACAATGAAAAATTTTAACATTGTATTTTTCAATCCAAGTTGGCTCACGTTGGTTTTGTGCTTATGATGGATCTATAGTGGTATTATGTGCTTATGATGGATCTATACTGGTATTATTGAGCGAATGGATCTATACTAGTATTATTGAGCGGAGAGGATCATTCTACAACCCAGTGCAAAGCGATATGAAATCAGTATGTTTGTTCGTATTAAAATAAAAACAAAATATTATCTAAATAGAAAATCAATGTCAGCTGTAATAAAAAAGAAAAAGAAAAAATATGCTATGCATACTTAATTAGTTGTTCATATTACCTAAAATATATATATAAAAATATTAATAATATAATATATAATGTGATGTTGCGAAGGAGAGAGAATATGTTTAAATCTTATTTCAAAAAAATATTTAGCACAAAAATGTTAAAAGAAATATGCTAATGTTGTATAAAAAAAGATCCAATAAATTATGAAAATTATCAAATATGAATAAATATTGATGAATAATTAAAAAATATATTATAAAAAGAAAACAGCGGTAAGTGCATAAAAAATAGCTCAATGCATATGTTATGTAATCATCTATACTATTCATAAAAATACAAAACAAAAATAAAAAAATACATATTTTTAACACTGAAATAAGTTTGCACTGAAAATTATGATCCATCCCACTCAAGAAATCTGGTTAGATGAAAATATACTGATATAAAAAAACATATGTACATATATATATATATACATAAATCTTATATTTAATTTTATTTATTAGTAGTGAATTTATAATTTCTCAAAGAGCTGCATCTAAATTCTTTAGAAAGAATATAAGTAAATAAAATAAAATTAAAAAAGAGAAAACATCAATTTTAAAATTAATATATTAATTGAATTATTTTAAAAACAATAAAAATTCCTCTGATGGTTTTTGAAAAATATATATAATTTAACAAGAACCATAATTGTGGCAGTCACTACTTTATTTGTATACATGATTCATGTGCATTTAGGTTTTAGTTCATTTAGTTATGATGTTATGTGTGAACAAGAAGATGAACATATAGCTCAAGTTCATATATACAAGGAAAGTTTAAACCTAACTAATTGCTAAAAACAAAAACAAGAAATAAGGCCAAATATTTTGAAATTAATATCAAACTATTCCATTTTAGTTTCTAATTTCAAAGTATTGAATTCTAATTTCTAAGTGTAATTTTATAAATTTTTCGTAATTGAAGAAAAACATGACATTTTGATAATATCATTTTTTTTAATCGTATCCCCAAAAATTCCTCTTATGTGATTTCTACCGAAAGACTTTTCTTGAGACATTTTTGTTGTCATTTTTTGTTTAATTGTGTACTGATATTTATGGTTATTAGTTTGATAGATAATTTATTTTCTAAAACAAATAAGTAAACAGTTAAAGCAGTTTGACATTTGCCTCACTTTACATCAAATCAGCAAACAAGAATAGACCCTAGAAAAGGGTATTTGTTGGTTACTGGTTTTCAGAAGTTTTGTTGGTTCTAGTATCAGATGCATTGTAAAAATAATGTACATATGTTGTAATATTTAGAAAAACAAAACAAAGAGGTGACTACGTCTGAGGACATGGATTATAAAGATAGGAATAGAGAATTCTTGGCAGGGATGGTACAGTTTATTGTGCAAAGAAGAAACTTGAACTTGATGATAGGCATTAAAGGCTTAGTTCTCCATGAAGTAAAGGGGATGGTTCGTGAAAGTAAATGGCCTTAGGAAAATATTTAGGCCCATTTTTCTTTGAAATAATACAAGGAAAGAAAGGGAACATAATTTATGGATTGATTGCAAGAACAAGGATGCAGTTGTTAGGGAGGGACAGGAAACTTTCTCCAAAAAAAAAAGAGTCATTTGGAAGAGATGATGTGGATAGAGGGCCAAATTTAGTTTCACTGCAGACAAAAAAGATAAATATTATAGGATTACAATTTCCAATTAATGGGTTATGTTGCATTGTCATTGTAATAGATATGCATAAATTGCAAGTGCAATATGTCTTGTTTTGAATATATATGTGATGCAACTGTGAACCGATATTTTCTTAATTTGTATATTGATTATCGTTATGATTATGCATGGGCACATGTGTCCTATGCTTCTATGAAAAAATAAATAAGTTAATATAGTAAGGAATATTAATTACAAAGTATCTAAAGTTCAGACTAAAGAAGAGTCTCATAAAAGATTTTTTTAAATGCTTAATGATATCATAAAAAATTTAATAAATGAAGTTAAGGACCTCAATGATCTATTTAAATTGCAAAACAAGATCAGTTAGAACAACTGGATACTGAGACTTTTTGTATTAATGTATAAATCTATACCAAAGACATTATGTTTGATAGAGACAGTTAATGTGTACATTAAGATATATGTTCACAAAATATTGTCTTGACAAGAAAACAATATGTGAAAGATCAAATTAATGTACTCAGGACGATTATGTCTTGTTTTAGTGATTCTACAGACTTTAGCCTTTATTGTGCACAAGCCTCCATTCCCGCCACAGGGAGCTTGGAAATGAGGATCACAAGTCTTTGTCAATAGCCAAATGCTCGGTGACTCAAATGTAGTGTTGAGCAGTTGCAGAGATATTTCGTGAGCATTCTAGAATAGTTGGTGTGTGGAAGGTGAGGTAGAAGCCTGATGTAAGGTGGCTCCAAGCTTCTAGCATATTAGAACTGCATGAGCACCTATGCCACCCTACGAGGAATTCCCTACCAGAAGGCAAAGAAGTATCACGAGATAGTAATTCCTCAATGTAGTTATCGCCCAATATGAGAAGGGATAACATTGTGGAACGTCATATTATGACTTCGACAAAGTGGTGAGGTTCTCATTTATATATACATGCAAAATGAATTCTTGAGAGAAACCCGCAATTGAGAGGATTTGCTCGAGGTAGTTCATACAGTAGCACACCTAGTCTTTGAGGACAATGAATAAATATCTACTAAAGACTATGCGTGGTGCAAAGCCAAAGGGCCATGAAATAGTTGAAAAATAAGAAAGGATTTTCAGTATCGAGCAAAGGAAAAATGTCAAGTGGACAAGGAATGCACATTGTTATGTGTTTATCTTTGTATTCATCTTCTATAATAACAATTTTCATGAACACTGCTCGAGCTGGAGAAATGGAATATGTTGCGAAAAGACCTTATTTGTTAGAACAACAATCTGATAATTTTGAGTTTTCTAGTTGCAGTTGTATTCAGAGCCAAATACTTGAGACAAATGAATACAAGAACATAATAATTGACAAAGAAGCTTTTGACAAAATGTGCAAGTATTTGACCAAGTCCTTGTGCTAGCTTTGTGTATAATAACTCTTATGTTGGGAATTTATGTTGGGCACACTCAGTGTGCAACCAAGGTTCAACATGGAATCCATTATCACATTGTGCTTCATCTTATGGGTATACTAGTTTTCATGGACATAATGACAAACATGCATAATAAGAAACAACAGTGCAAAGGAAGTCTAGTGGAATGTATATTGTTGAGGAAACCTGTATAGGAGTGCTCAAAAGAATAGTAATTTTAATGTGTCATATACAATGATAAACATTTTAACAAGAAATAGATGAGTCTACTATATTATAAGCATTATGAATGTGAGCAAGGATCAAGGCACAATTATGACTACAACAATTGATATGGTTGCATCCAATTTACATAAGGAATTGTTAACAAGTGGCAAAAATCCTCTTGGAACAAGTTAGTATGTGCTCAATCAAATTGCCATTTTTTTCATTTAGTATTGATGCGTAGCACCTGTAACAAAGGTATTTTGTATATCTAAAACTAGAATTAAACTAATATTTGCAGTTTAATCCAACCATTGATGGCCATGAATATAATATTTTGCAAGATAATCAAAATTGTGTATGTGGAAAATTTGGATCACTTTTGTTACAAAGCACAATAGATATTATCGCTTCAATAACTGAAGCAACTAGCCCATGCAAATGTGCATACCAAATCTCACTTAGACACTTTTACATGTTGTCAATTGAGAAAATCTTACTTGAACAAGGTTTGTAGATCTATGGAAAAAATATCAATGACTATGATGACTGTTTGTTTGAGTCTATTTGTACACTTGCACCATGTTTCGATATGTCTAATAAGAAAAAAACAATTGTACAAGTTTTTTATAATTGTTTTATTTTCAATGAGAATACTACTACCAATTGCTTAAAACAACACCTTGATGCTAGAAACATTCAACAAGAGAAATGTATGAATGATTCACAAGCTTATACTATAAACTCATTACTTCCATATGCATATTGACATATAGAAGAAAAATATTTTGCAATACAATGAATTTGTGAACTATTTGATGTTAACACATATATTTGAAATACATAAACAAAAGATATTTTCTTTAGTTTCTATTCAACAAACACTTTCTCCAAAGTCTTGTACATTATGAATGTACCAATATCAACTACAAATGTTCATTTAACCAATGATTTAATTAATATAAATAAAATAAATTAAAGGGTTTAAGTCAGCATAAGACCATGCATAATATCATGAAATTTAAATTCCTATTTGGAATTGAATTCACAAGGCTGAACAGATTAGTTTTGGCTAAAGATTTAAATAAAAACATCAAAAATATTTTTGTATTTTGATAATATCCAGCCAGTTTTTTAGTATTTTTTGGAATATCTATACATGCATAATTTAAAGTAAATTAATAACAATTTATATGTCATAAAGGAGAGAAAGTTTAGCTACATTTGAGTATTGTATTGCAATGATCAACTAGGAATACATAAATCTACAATTTTTTAATTTCTGATTCTAAAAAGATGTAAATTACAAAATTTTCATAAGGAATCTTAAATGGAATTATCAAATATTCATTCGGAATCAAATAGCACAAGTCATAGAGTAAAAGCAGAGGCCTTTATTAAGTAATTAAAATCACGCACTGACATAAATGTCACAATTCATTACACATGAGCACTAAAAATGGTATTGAAAAAAACTAGCATTTCAAAATTGATTAAAAACATCCAAGTCTGTAGTCTTCGTTCATTATGGACCCTTTGCACCAACGCATAAAGGTCCATGAATATTAAATTATAACAAAATAAACTAAAATAGGTTTTGGAACATGAAAATCAACAGTTTTTCTAAAAGTAAACACTGAATTCTAAAATGTGATATGTTCAATTGAAATCTGGCAGGCGAGCAGGCATCTTCTCCTCATCTTCAAAGTCTTTGTAATTCATATTAAGTAGCAGGTCAGGTGCATGTACTTCAATATAAGCTGCCCATTGTGAATATAACTTGTAAAATGTTGATAAATAAATGGGAGGAAATTGATTGATGTTGATATGATAGTTGGAAATTAATCCTTCTGCCTCTTTCTTCTTCTGATATTTAACATCAAACTTGACAATAAGCCTGATTTTCTCAAGAGGTAGTTACATAAATTTTTGGAAACTTTTTTTTGTCCAAAATGTAATTTTTTTTATTTTGACTTGGTTCTTGGAAACAATATATTTTGTGGGTTGTTTTAATTCTCCTGGAATTGCTTCCTTTAATGACTTGCTACCTGATGGGTCAAATTCTTCTATAAAGATTGTTCATTTTGCCCAAATTGAAAACATTGCTCATATGTCATTTGTATACATGCTCTAATTTATTTATTTTTCTTTCTCCCTGCAACTTAGTGAAGCACGCATCAAAATTTCGTCTCTCTTAGAAACTCTTAGAATTTCAGTAGATTGAAATTCATTTTCCCAATCTAGTATAGATAGAAACTTGCTTTTAATTGATTTGTCTTCTTCTACCAATGAATTAATTTTTTCACTTAAATATTTAATTTTTTGATAAAGCATTGATATTTTATCCATTTTTTATACAAGTTTGATTGATTCTTCCTTAAAATTAAATAAGTTTTTAAAGCTTAATCTTTGAAAATGTCAAGATTCTGTGTTGCTTGTTGATTCTCACTTACGATGTAATTGTTTTTTTCTTCTTCCTTCAATATATGGGTTTGATCTTCATGTAATTTTCTCAATTCCTGAATCTCTTTTTCATGTTTTTCATTCATTTGTTCCATTTATTTCTGAAAATATTTCTGCAGGTTTTCTCTTTCTACAATATATCCTTGAATTAAATTAGCATAATTCCGTTGTCAATTTTCTTCACCGAAAAATTCATTTTTCTTCAATTTTTCCTCCAAAACTTTAATTTTTTGTAAAGTGTCATCATATGAAGTTGCAAGCTCATTCAAATGATACTTATTATAATTGAAAAAATATCCTAAAGCTTGGGAAGCTTCTTGATCTTTTTCTTTTATCTCTCCCTGAGCCTGCCAACTGAATTCGTATATAGTTTCTAGAGTATCATGTTTTATTTTCTTCGTTCTTTGGACAATTAATTTGTTTTAATATTTAAATAATAATATGTCAAAGATGGAATAGTATCTGCAATTGGCTCTAATTCAAAAATTGGTTTAAACAATAATGATTCCCAAATAATCTTAGTAGAAATCAGTGTTACTGATGCCTAAGGAGATACAGTAGATATAGTATCCAATACATTGTATGATTCCACTTTTTTCTCACTATCCTTGGTATTGGTTTCAATAGATACATGTTTTTCTTTCTCCTTAGGTACTTCCATTTCTTTGACTTCTGCACTTTCTAATTTCTCTTGCTCTATTTTCTCAGGAGAATTAATGAAAATAATCTCGTGTTTAGTTGTTTCTTCTTTTTCTAGAGTCTTTCCTCTTCCTGTAGCTTCCTATTCCTCTTTCAGATTTTGTATTAATGTGGATTCAGCTTCTTTACCTATGACAACAAAACCTTATATTTTTTAATTTTTATTGTTTTTCCCTTCTGAGAAACAATAGAAGGTTATGAAGTGAGTTCATTGAAATTTAATTAAAAAAATTTAGTAGAATTTAACTCTTTGAATGAAATGTTGAATTGAAGAGCCTTTTCCTTTAGAAAATTTCCGTACAGTTCCTCCCTAAATTCTTGTAATTGTCGTCTTGATTCACTACGTAGGAGTTTTCATGTTTGGACAACTTGCTGAAAATCATCAATGCATATAAAAACCACATCAAAAGGTGATTCCTATTGAATAAATTTTTTAATATAAATCATTGTTATATAATGATTTCCAATGAAACCTTGAGGATCATAGTCATAATGTGGCAAAGAAAATAACCATATTTCTTCAAGATCTTTGGCTTCTTTGATTTCAAGCCCTTTGTCTCATATATTAATGTCACCAAACTTTATTAGAAAATTAGGCCATAGTTTCTTTTGCATCTTACTCAACTTTTTGGCTTACCCATACAAAACAATGTGATTAGCCACTTCTCTCAAAGCAAGTATTTTCAAAATATATGGGGATAGAAGATGGGGACCAACTTCACTGTCAAAAAACTTTGATGTAGTAAAATAATTCTTCATCAAAATAATGACCTATTGATTCTAGTCCTTCTTTCATATTATCACTTGTTCTGGGAGGTATTGTTCCAAACAGGACTTGGTGCAAAGGAATAAAAACATAGTGACAAACATCATAAAAATGGTATTTAAAATTAGACTCCCATATAATAGGAGAATAATTTTGAATCGATAGTTGTTGGTCAAATGGATAATTCCATTTCATGATGGGAAATGGGACAAAGGCAATAACAACATCTAACAAATAGGCAGACATATAAAAAAGTAAATTGAACCCGGAGCGATATGACACTAACAGTTTCATTGAATCTATGACAACAAGTCAGCCCAGTTTAGGAATTTCACCTCATTCAACATGTTATGGATTATTGGGATCCATTTAATTTTACAATGTTCGGGATCTTATTCCCCATATAATATTCTTAGCATTTCAATAAGAAATCTAACATACCCCTTGAAAATAGTTATTGGATAGTCCTTTTTCCTTTGAGCTTGAAACCTTCTGCTTCTTCTCTCAACCCTTCTTGAATTTATAAATAATAATTATCTTGACATTTCTTCAAGGCAATACTTCAAAACTTATGAAGGAACTCAAAATTAAGTGGGATTTACGGGGGACTGAGCTTACATATCGTTGATAACACTTCATATTTCCATGAGGCTATCACAATTTCTTGATGGTCAGATATTGTTCGGGTTTTATTAGGGTGAGAGAGAATCCATGAAATCATGTCATAATAAAGAAAAATTATGGCCCTAGTTGTTACGTTATGTAACTCTGTTCTCTGATTGCTTCAAACTGTTTGTTCTTTATTTCAATAGCTCTTAGGATTTTTAATTATTCTCTTTGCTCAAAGAATTCAAATATCTCCTGCCATCTCATTGTACCTACTTTTTTTGTCTTGTAGGTTGAATCTAACATGAGTAATGCGCCAAACTCACTTGTGATGGTCCAACATCCATGCTCTTAATATTTCCTTTGATCTTCTATATTTGTTGTTTTGTAGCTGTAGAATTTCCCTTTTTTCCCATTATATAACTTGTAAATAGTAACTGAGGATATATAACTTCTGCCTATTTAAAATTTCAAATTGAATTCAAGAATTTCTAAAAGAAATAGCGTTATGCATTAATATATTTTTTTGAAACTGGTACTGTGTTTCCTTAATTCAATGGTTCTTGCAACAGGACTTAAGAAACGAGCATGCAACCAAAGCACCCTAAAATCTTAAATATTCAACTGGAGATTTTATGTTTTTTGGCATTTTAAGAGTTGTAAATATTAACAAAGCATATATAAATTTTGATTATTCAAAATTTGGAATTAAATTCAAAAATTTGTAAAAAAATATCATTATGCTTACACAAAAAAATTTGAACTTGTACTATGTTGCCTCAATTCAGTTCTTCTTCAAACAAGAGTTAAGAGAACAACATGCAGGAAAAAGACCTTAAAATTTTAAATTTGTCACTAGAGAGTTTCTGTTTTTTGGCATTTTATGACCTGTAAATGCCAATACAACATAAATAAGTTTTGCCAATTTAAAATTTGAAATTGCACTTAGGAATCTCTAAAAAAATGAGGTTATGCTTACAATGATTTTTCTGAAACTCGTACTCAGTATACTTAATTCAAATTTTCTTTGAACAATACTTTAGAAAATAACATGCAGGCAGAATAGTCTAAAATCTTAAAATCCTGTTTAGAAGAATGTGAAAATTGCAAATGAACGCGTGCATTAATTCCCTGTAAAGAGGCCAATTTTTTTTGTTTATGGGAATCAAGAAAGAATTAAAAAGTTTATTATTGATTTAACAGATAATCAATTGGTGGAGTGAGGATGGAGTGGACGCGCAACTCTAAAACCCTAGTTGAGAAGGCTGAGAAGGGTTAGGTTTTCCCCCATCATTCATTGCAATCACCATTGATGCTCTCGCCCCTCACATCGTTGGTTCACTCCTACAGTTGACAGGCTTATCATTACCACCTGCATTGTCAATTTGCAATCCTACCTTTTCGTATTGTCGTTATTGTTGTCTACAGTTATGTCAGCTATGGACATCGATGTAGTTGACTACTCGAAGGATCCAAACCTCCACAGATCCATCTAGACGATACTTAGGTCTATGTCAGAGCCAATGGATAATGGATCTTTGGGCACAGAATCTCTAATTATGCAAGATAACTCTTTTAGTCATTCTAGCCTAGGTCCTCCCTCACTCCACATTTTGTTCACCGAATTATCCCTCGAAACTTCGGGTCTTGACTGTCTTCCCCTCTTGTTGGCAACCCTAAATTATCTCATCTCTTGCACCCCTCCATCCCCTACTTTTTATTATGTTCCATCATACTCCCCCCATCTGACTCCCCCCTCCAATAACCCTTTTTCAGCTGGACAGGCCTTTGACTTCATTTCCCCTTTGCATGTGACCGATTTACACCCCCTGCATCATTCCTTAGTAATTCCTAGTCTATCTTCATCCCCATCTGGGTGTTTTTACACTCCTATTATAAACCCTTGCTTCGAAACCCCTCTATCTCAACGACACTTATTGGGCTCACAGGACCCTCTTTAGGAACACCCTACTACTCCGTGAACTGGCAAAGATAAGAAATAGAAGTGCATTAAGGCCACCCACTAGCAACTGGAACTTAGTTTCGGTGTTGGAGTGCACATGGGGGAGGTGGTGGACAAAGCCAATAAGGTATTGGTTGGTAGGGTTCGAGGATATGCCTACACTGTTATCAGGTTACAACAATGGGTCATGGAAATTTGGGGACATATCCTTACGGAACTCCTGATTATAACTACTTTGGCTCGAGGATGATTCGCCATAATCTTTCCAAGAGAGGAACAAACCACATGGGTCCTATCACGTTATTGGCATATTGAGATAGCCCCTGTCTTGCTCAAGCGTTGGAGCCCCTTATTCGACCCTAAGCGTGAACATCTGGGAGATGGACAAATTTGGGTCAGGTTACCGAGCCTCCCTCTACATTTTTGGTCTGAGGATATTTTTATGTGCATTGGGAATGCACTTGGAACCTATCTTTATTTTGACGAGTCCTATGAATCAACTGGCAACAAATCCATGGCTCACATTCTAGTTAATTTGGACATCAGAGAAGGCTTGGAAGAACAGATTACTCTACACTAGCGAGAATTCACACCAATACAGCTCTTGGACTATGAAGGCATGCCTTTCTACTATCAGAGGTGCCACAAGGTGGGGCACCTATATAAGGAATGTCTATTGGCTAAACCTATTTTTTCCCCTACTAATGTTCTGGATGTAGCGTCCTGAAGCAAGCCATCAACCACTAAAGAACTGACTTCACGATCTCTAGGGTTGAGTCATACTATTAGCAGAGTTTCACAGATCCATGTATCAACTACTCCTAAGCCTCCTTCTCCACCTATGATGAGATATAGGGTTTCTTCCACGGCTGCTCGATCATCGGGTACATCTTCACCTCTCTGCTCTGCATCACCTATTATATCTACTGTTTCTTTTTTTCACCATTATGTTGCATTTGCATCCATTCCTATCATCTCTTTAGCTTTGCTTTCCTACCCCTTGGACTTGCACCCTCCGACAATCTCCACCATTCCGCCCTCCATCCCTAACTTGCATTCCAATCCTCTCCCGGAGACTCCCACCTCCTCTAGTCATTCCCACTCTTACAACCTCTGGTCTAGGGCATCACATCCACCTTATATATCTAGGATATGGTATATTTCTCCTCCTAAATCCATCAAGGCCATCAGAGGCATGCACTCTTTTGTCTCCATGGTTATCATCCAAGTTGGGGCTGGCATTGGGAAAGCAGTCCACACTCAACAGGGTACTTAGACCATCAAACTCCCTCAATCGGTGTCTATCATGAAATGATTATCCTTTAATTGTAGGGTTCTGGCAAGCCCTACCAAAAAATCTTCCCTCAGAAGGTTATTGGCTTCTAAGTCCATTGATATCATTTATCTTCAAGAAACCCTTGCCAATACTGACATGATCATCCCCCTTCTACAAAACCTAAATTCGGGCTGGATTTTCCATGCACATGATGCCATCAAAAGGTTTGGAGGAATTGCCTTAGGCTTCAATCCGTGCACCATTAAGATTATCTCCACTTGAGGTGGAGCTGGATTTATTGGAATGGATATTTATTCCTCTGAATTAGGGATGGAGATCAAAAGCCTAAATATTTATGCTCCATGTCTCAACTGAGCTAACTTCTGGACTCACGTGCTCATTGAGTTATCCCTTATAAATTCACACAATCTCATTCTAGGAGGGGATTTGAATTTTTCTATTGGATATGGGGAATCCTGGGGTAGCAATGCCCAAATTGATCGACTTTCGGATGTCATGTCAAACTTAATGGAACAACACCAATTGATCAATATCCCCATGCACAAGTTTATGCCTACCTAGCATAATCAAAGAATTGGAGATGTTGCTTTAGCTTGGCAATTAGATCGATTTCTCATCAAGGAACATTTGATTCTGGCTCTGCCAAATTATCGGCATTGGGTGGGAGTGGGTGGAATCTCTTACCATTCTCCTATATTTCTTGAGCTCTTTTGGGCCTTTACTAAGCCAAGGGCTCCCTAGTCACTTCTGGGTAGAAGAAGTGAGTTCGAGGGTCAAGACACACTAGCTCTGGAATGGGAGAAACTCTGATTTTTTTCTTAACTCAGAGACTGGCACGCCTTTTGGGCTAAAACTGGTGCTGATCAACACGATTGTTAGGATAAAACTAGCACTAATAGGCTTGATCAGTGGATTGTTTGGCCAAAAAAATGGTTGATCGAGGGATTCAAAGAAAAAAATAAAAAAGAACTTCACACAAGGCTGGACTTAACACATCAAAGAGTGGTCTAGTGCATGTATGCCTTCAAACAGGTCAATGCAGATCTAGAAGACCATAAATAAACAAACTACGAACACAAGTAGAAAAAGCTAAGTGATGAAAAGGAGATGCATTTCTCCAGCAAAGTCACCAATTTGTGGAGTAGGAGTATTCTCTCTATAGACAAAGGCAATCCCTCTAGCCCAAGAGAGTGGGTCTAGCCACAAACAAGAAAATCTAATCTAAATTTCCTTAATTAGAATCAAATAAGAGGGCCTACCTCTTATAACTCTAATCCACTTGATGATGATCTTGCTTCCTTGCTTCAGCTTCCTTTCATTATTTTCATTCAAGTACCTGAAACAAACATGCAAGAAACAACAACAAACATGATAGCATAAAATTGAATCCAATTTACTTAAAAGGTCAAGGAGTTCTAAGCTATCAAATGTGATATTACACCTGATATAGGAAATAAACCATTAATTGTTTTAAAATAAACTTCAAAGAGAAATACAACTGAAGCCTTAATGTTGGAGATCTCCTTTGTGGTTTCCAATTCCTTCTACACGCCTTTTCAGCACTCTTTTCCTCCCCTAGCTTGACATGAAATGGCTTCCAAGCTCTAACTCTCTTTCCTCATACTTTAGCTACCAGAGACTAGTCTTTTGTCATCTAAGACTAATCTTCTTCTATCAAAAACTAAATATTCAGAATTTTGCAGCTTCACTATGTGTTGTACTATGTGTATTGTAACCAAAAAGTGTAAGAGGAAGTGTTTTATACAGGGATAGGAGGATAAGAATGAGATCCACTCAAGGGGGAAGAATGTCTTATCTCATTGGGAAGGTCCACTTTTAAGGGGGGAAGAACCTTATATGGATTTCTCGGCCCTTATCCAACCAAATTAACATCCAGCAAATCGCCACTAGAAGTTTCTAGATGTGAAACTTCATTTCCTTTTATAAAAACTTTCCAAAAGTAGACTGGTGCGGGTATTGGACTAACAGTAGCACCGATCGGCATGGTTCATATTGCTAAACTCTACAAATCGGCACGAGTGAGACACTAGGAAAGAACATTGATCTTAAAAACTGGGTTTTAAGAAGGATTCTCTTGAAATGTTCTGAAGGGAGTGGGGACTACTTTCTTCAAACTTCAAGGGATGTAAAAGAATAGATTTCATGGTGAAATTATAACATAGTAGTCACTACTAGGGTTCTCCGGGATCAGGAACTAGGAGTGACAGGAGAGTGACAAATTACTATGTAACACATAGATTTCTATCAAGAGAAGGGAGACTAGTACTCATTAAATCAGTATTGGAGGCAACGCCGGTGTATTGGATGTCATTAGCTTGGATCCCTAAGGGAATCCTCACTCGGATACAAAAATTATGCTCCAGATTCCTTTGGAATGGTCATAAGGAAGGGAAACCATTTGCTTGGGTGGGATGGACCCAAATTGCACTACCAAAGAAGTGGGGGGGGGATTAAAATGCCTACCAGCATTTGCCCATGCTCTAGCTACTAAGATGGGTTGGCTCATCTTGACATCCCACAGTCTATGGATAGAGGTGGTTCATTACAAATACATTTGGTCATTAAAAATCATGGATTGGATCTGACTCCCTACCTAGTGCAAATCAGGTAATTCTTCTGTCTCGAGAGTTTTCCTACATGCTCTACCCCCTATCAAGAATGGCCTAGTCTAGCGCATCAGTGATGGTCAATCAGTGTGAATTGGCATAGATATGTGAATAGGCAGTGGTAATATGCATTAGCTCCCACCTAATATCATTCAATTCCTTAAGCATAATGATATTCGAGGACTTGCAGCCATTGCTTATATGGAGAATACCACCATTTTCGCTCAAGCATGGAAATCGGCAAGGGATTTAGGAATCCCATCTCAATGGCACCGAGCATGGGATTATTACCCACGAATATTATTAGAATCACATGTGCGCATCAAGGAGGGGGGGATGATCTCATCTAGGCTCATGTTGGGCATGGAAAATATATTCCCAAAGAAGGTTATCCAAACATCCAAGCCTCACTTACCCCACCGGTGCTCATTGATTGGTGGAGATACTTATGGAAGCTCAAAGCCCCTCCTTGGACCATGTTATTTATGTGTAACATTAAATAACAACACACCTACATGAACCAACCTAATTCACATGTCATATCACAGCCCCTCTTGGTATGTATTGTGCAAACACGCTGAAGAATCAAATGACCACCTTTCTGTTCACTGTAATTCGGTTGTTGACTTATGGTCACAGGTTCTTTCAACCCACTCCATTAACGCTCATTGGTCTAGCAACAACATAGTGGAACCATGGAATCAATGGAGGTCGACAACCTCAAACCAAAAAAATCATTTTATTCCTCTGATTATAAGCTAGTCCATATTGCTGAACCGGAACGAATATATTTTCAGGGACAGAGCAATCAACTTTCCTTTATATTTTTCTCGCATATTAACTGCATACCATGAAATACCAGATGATGATAATACACCAAATGTTTGCACAGTGACCGTTGAAGTCATTAACCGCAATATATCATGGGCCTTTTTTGATGGATTTGCACAGGCATAGGGTTGCAGGGGGGGTATTCTATTACATCAAACTGAAAACCATGTTTACCGCATTCAATTGGGTTTGGGGACTGGCACTAATAACTCCGTTGAACTTATTACACTTCTCCACTTGCTCCAATTTTCACTTGCTCATGACTGCATACATCTTCAAATTTTTGGAGATTCAAAAATCATTATAAACTAGTTCAACATTGCATTCACTCATAAATATATTGGATCAAGCATTGTTATTTAAATCCCATTTTGAATATATTTCTTGTCAGAATATTTATAGGGAATGAAATCAGGCTGTCACCCAACTATCCAAGGAGGCCACGGTCCAGCCCAAGGGAATTTGACTCATAAAGGAATAGCATGGTGATGAGCACTTCCAGTACTATCATCGGCCATACATAGATCAAAACTACTTGAGGGCCAGCAAGCCCTAAATTTTGTAGTATATATTGTCTCATCCTAATAGTGCATGATATATTTTTTATTTGTATATATTACTACATAAATGTTTACAATCCACCCTGTAAGGGTTTTTTGTATAGAACTATTTTTTGATGGCCATAGGCCCAACATCAGCATATGCCACACAGGCATCTACAACATGTAATTTTATTTCTCTAATAGAAAATTGTGATTTTTCCCTGGGGAAAAAATAATAATCAATTGAACATGAAATGGTAAATTTGGAAAGTATTTATTAAAAAGTGCACTGCAGATAAATCAACAAAAATAGTATTTTATTCGCATGATCATAAGGTTCAAAGGTCAACAGCTCGACGAGGAGGGTGTTTTCTTATTTTATTATTAATTTGTTATATCTCGATTCTGACTATGCCATAGTCATATTTTCTCTTTATTTTGTCGATCATACAGTCAGGAGGTCGGACAGTCAGGCATTTTTTTGATTTGTGATTCACTTATTGTATCGTGACACCGATTATACCGTAGTTGAGTGGTTTCAATAGGATGGATAGTTTGAAGTTCGAGCAATGTTGGGGTTCAAAGGTCGCTCAGATTATTTATAATAAAACGCCTAGTCATAATGACTTTCTAGTTGTGTGGTCGGAAGGTCGGTTAGTCTAGAGGATAATTTTTTTTACAAAATGCTTCCCGATCCATTTTGCGACTTAAGTCTTAAAAAAAAAAAAATTGTTTAATGCTTTTGTTTTTTTTATGCACAAAAGAAAAAAGACTTCTTGTAAACTGCATAACAGGAATGAAAATTATTGCCTGGTTTTTTTAATTATAACTTGCATATCAAAAAGTTACAGAACATGGATCATGGAACGAGTGAGTATTTCTTTTTTATTTTGAATCATAAAGAACATTAGCAGTAGCACAAAGGTTTTTTATTGCTCTTGTGTTCAACTAATTTATACTCATGTCTTAACTACAATTGAGAATGAAAAATGCCTCACATATGTAATTCTACCTTTAGCTCTTATGTGTTATTTACTTGATATTAGCAATAAAGACTCGGTTTGTAGATGTCTAAATAAATTCTTGGACTCTAGTTACTTGAAACCAGTGATCATGACTAGATTCGATAATTTCTAAATAATTGTTTACATGTGTCATAGTTACAGTTACTAATGTAGACTATGTTTGATAACCACGAAGCAAATTTTTCAAGCAGTTGAAAGCATATTATATATTTTCTATACATAGAATTATTCCTCCAGCTAAAATACAATGTTGTTTTGATTTTTTTTTCCAAATAAATCAAAGATACTTTTGTGACAAAATGCTTTGAAGACACTTGTATCATGTGTAGTGATATTGTAGTGAAAGTAATAAATAAGAACAATATCAAAATAGAAGGGAAAAATGAGTAACAAACTTTTTGGATTTTGAATGTTTGAACAATGGAGAGTATACCTAAGATCACCATAGATATCATATCTATCATGTTTTTCACTGGTCTTCTCTCCAGTTGCAAAGATTTCCAATTATTTTGCACAATTCATAACTACAAAATCAACAAGAGGAAATCTATGAACATTGACCAGGTACATGAAAAGAAATAACATTGATAACATTTATCTTTATTTCAATGAGAATCCTAGAAAAGGAGTAGGAAAATGAAATATTGCTCAATGATTGGAAGATATACGATGTATCCTTTGTTAACAAAAATCTATCAATAAGCACTTTGATTACGGTTTCATAGAGATGCTTTTTATGTCCAATGATCCTTAGATTGACTTAATGTTAATCTATGTTATTGTATTCATAGCTCACTCATGAAATACCATTTTTTTGAGGGTGTTGGACCCGTAAACATGTCAAAGGATCTCCCCAGTAAGAAGTCCCAATTAGACCTCAGACCATTTACTGTAGGAGTCCCAGCAGTGGGTCGTACGGTAATGCCTTGGCCGCGATTTCACACAGAGGCAAGTAAGATAACTCTGTTGGTAGCAAGGGTGTGACAGTTGCAGCGAGCCAAGAAAGGTGCATGATAGGTTCTAGCACATGGGGGTTGGAAACCTGTAATAGTACTCGGCTTGGAAGGGAACACATGAGCAAAGATGCATCACAAGTTGGAGAGAAAGTTAGTGAGAAATCCAAAGTGATGGTTAAACCAATAGAACATTTCAAAGAGATTCATACATACTTATACATAATATTCCATACATGCATGCATAAGAAAACAATACATATATCATTTAGAGTAAACCAAATAGCATAGAATACAATACAACATATGCATGAAATGTGTTTGCTCTATTATATTAGGAAGTGTAAGTTCCAATCATACAATACATCCATGTCCAATCACTAGCTCCAATAGTGGAACGTTACAGCCACAACCGCATGCTCCTCTAAAGAGATGTAGTAGCTCTGCGTAGTGGAGAATCCAAGGCTCATTACAATATTGTCCAAGCTTTCTCTAAGATACTCCTATTGAAGTTTGGCTGACCAAAAGCCTTTACAATGAGTTATGAGGTTCTATTTATAGCAAAGGGTGAGGTGACCCTTGAAATCCCCCTTTCTGACAATTCATCTACCCTCATGACTCTTCATCTACTCTATGACTGTTACATCCAACTATTAACACTTGAACTTCCACTTAACATGACGTTACATTACAATGCACATGTGCTCATGTGAGACAAAATGGCTTGAGTAAGCCATGCAATACATCACTGACACTCGGTCCATTATGGTGAGACCAACTCTTTGACATGCTTGTGATGGTGAAGTTGGTAAGTTGATTCCAAGCTCAGTTGTCCGTGATGGTGTGCATGCACCCCATGGTGACATCTTTCTGAAGTGAACTCTTACCTCTATTACATCTGGATGCATTGGCATGGCTCCTTCATCTAACTCGTCTGCTAGCATGTGCATGGTCTTCTTGGTGCAACTGAATCGGCAACACATTGATGCATAGTGTCCTTGTTGATCTTCTAGTGTGTGTTGGTGGTCATGCACATAAACTGTCAACTACATGTTCAGCTCTAGTCGGACTTGCTTCTTGTCTTCGTCTTGATGAGTGTTTTGAATGGGTTGGATGACATGCATGTGCACAATGACATGCATGTTGTTGAATCCATTACATGCGATCAACAACACTGCCACCATGTCTGCTATGCGCCAGCTGTTGGGATGGATCTATAACTTGTACGAACATAGTTTCATCCGTGAGTGCATGTTGTGCCCCCTTTTTTTCATGTTCTTGCTACAACTCATTGGCTTGTCTGTTCAACTCATGTTCTTCCTTGAGTTGTTGATTCAGCATATGAAACTCATAGAAAATTTTAGGGGCGAATGTTCGCCCTTTGGTGAAATTAAGGGGTTTTAAATTTTTAGTGGGCGAATATTTTGTATCATAGTACATCTTTACAAATCACCTCAAATAGCCCACCTTATTTTAAGGGAGATGGTAAAAAAGGTAAATTTATCCCTTGAAATTAGGTGTTACAACCTTCCATTCGCCCATTTTCAAGAATAGGTTTTATTTAAGTGAATCCTATGGGCCAAATACCATATTTATAAAAGATGTATGGTAAATTAATAAAAATATAAATAAATGAGAGGTATGGTAAATAATAAAACATTTTTTATATTTACTCCATAAGTCACCTTATATACATGCAAGGGGGTAAACAAATAAATAAAATGTCTTTTTATACTTACTCAAAAGGTATGGCAAATAAATAAAAATATAAATAAACTAGACACATGGTAAATAAATAAAACATCTTTTTATATTTAGTCCATAACCCTCATTCTATTTATGAAGGCTCAAGAAAGAGGTTTTATTTAAGTGAATCCTATGGGCCAAATACCATATTTGTAAAGGAGGTATGGTAAATTAATAAAAATATAAATAAACGAGAGGTATGTAAACAAATAAAACATTTTTTTATATTTACTCCATAAGTCACCTTATATTTACGAACACTCAAAAATGCATTATATTTAGGTAAAACCTATGGGCAAAATAATATGGGACAAATACCATGGACTAAATTGTTATTAATACCATGCAAAAAAACATTATTAACCCTAATATTAGTATTAATAAAAATAAAAATGGCACATGGTATTGACCCATGGTATTCACCAAAATGGCAAATGGTATTGACCCATGGTATTCACTGGAATGTAGCCTATTTAAATGGGGGAATTAAACTAGCATAGATCCATCTTTACTC
>APFE030098048.1:0-12900 GCA_000404065.3 Pinus taeda
CATGCTCGAATCCTACTAGATATGAGGTAAAGAAAACTAATTTTGATTGTTTCTCCTTATTAATTAATTCCAGACATCAAAAGACAATGATCAATAATAATGATCCTAAAATGTGACCACTAACAGATGTTAAAAGTGTAAGTACAAAGTTCGGCTAATATTTTTTACCCCAAAAAAAATCCAAGGGGCATTCAAACACTTCCAAATCCACACCAAGCACGAGTATTTAAATATGCAATTGCGTGGATATAAAGAAAGCATTCTCCACCTTTCAATGATAATTATTTCCTCCACATTGACTTCAATGAGGAAAGGGGTGTGAGAATGACCTCAAAGAAAAAAGAACTATACAATACAAAAAAATGCATTCATCCCCCTTATACCTTGTATAGAATAGAATTATGGGTAACACAAAAAATCCAATAGATAATAGGTTAGAGTGGGAAAAAAGAAAAATTGCAAGAAAAAAAATAACTAGTTTAATTTGGCATATGTTCAAGAAAGTAGTAACTTTTGTCAATACTAAACACTAAATATCAAGTAATGCATTCTATCAAGTTTCCGGTTTGTTGCATCAAGTAATGTAAATTAGAGGAATTGCACTCAAGTAGTATAATTTAGCATAAGAGTGATGACATAGGTACCATTGAAAATTTGTTCGTTGCTTAAAAAATTCAAATGGGCATGTTTAAAACTAGATAGTTTAATCAAATATGATGTTTTTCTCTACCATGCATTTGAATACAAAGTTATTGTACTGAAAATACCTTCATAGACAAACCGAGCATCGATGGAAGTAAAACCTTGGTTGGTTGAAACTATCACCTTACACATTTCTACTTCTCTTTCTTTCCAGAGTTCATTTTCTACATGGTTGGCTTGTTTCACATATGCAATTTCAAAACTAGTCCAAAAAAAACTCTAATAGGGTATTGACCAAGTTTTGTTGATAAAACTTCAATACTCGCATTAGCAAGAACCCCAATTGCAGCTACATCATTCTATGCAGAGAAAAATTGGCCACCTGAAATTATGTGTTGGAGGTCCATAAGGGAACAAAGTGCTACTTCTTTTGGAGATCTATGGCCTTGGGTCATTACCAAGTTTTCTTACATATAAGGAAGATGAACTATTAATCACTTTGAAGTAGTTGAAGGGAAAACATTAAGCAGGAAAGAAATTTAAAAATATTAATTATTAATTAAATAATAGAATTTTCCATTTGGTTGTAGGTTTTATTTAAAGTGGAATGTGTTATAATTAAATTTGTGCGATTTTATATAAATTGGTTAGATAATGCCAATATCATATTGTCAGTAGTTGTGTTGTTTGTTCAAACTTTGAATGAACCAATTAGATGAAAACTCACAATTAACATAAAATGAAAAGAAAACCTACCCTATAGGTCACACTATAGTAGTAGGATATAGAGTAAGTTCTATGTTTTGGCAAGTGTCAACCCAAACATGCTATCAAATATAAAATATTAGTAATATTATTTTCAAAAAGTTCATGCTCACATAAAATTTAATGACAAATTTAACATATATAAGCTTAAATTGGGAAGATAATTTAAATCACTTCAAAAATTGGTTACAATAGAATGTTTAGAATGTAAAATCATATGGTTACATTAATAGAAAAGAAAAAGAGTAGAATTCTCACCAATGTATTTAGCATCAACACATTTAGTGCTTTCAATGACTGCCTACCATCATCCACTAATGGAACCCTTTCATCCAAGACCCATAGAAGAAGATCAGAGATAAGATTTTGCAAAGTGTTTGTCTTCACCTTGTGGGAAACCTTCTTTATTTGGAATGTTTTCATATGTCAAGTAGGGCAATGAAAAATGGAGAAAATAGACAATCCAACAAAAATAAAAAGTAAAACAATTTGTTGGCATAAAGAATCTAATCGAAAAGAAATTTACCTACATCAATGTGTTTAGTACATATTTACATGACCTTGAAGATGCACCAGAAAAGACAAAGTTGAATGTTTTTCTACCTGAATATATAATAACATAATGAATGAATTATAACTTGCCCACAATATTTCTATATTTTTATTTTGATGTGACCAACAACAACCAATTCTTAGCAGTGAAAATACTTAATCTACCACACACAATTTTATAAATCCGCAAACCTTTGTTGTCAAGCATGACACAAAATAATATGCATCATTTACAATTTGTCCACAATTATGATTTCATGAGCATTATTAGCTTGAATCAACTCATAACAAACATGCTTCATTCCTTCAACAACCTATGTAACCTATGTGATGACTAAAACACCAAACTAAGAGAAGTGTCTTAAATAGAAAGCCCATGTCCTCTCCATCATAAGGCCCATTAGAATGTGAATCATTAAGAAATGGTATATATTTAATGGAGAAAGAATACAACATTATATGAATAGGATTAGTGATTAAAAGAAGTCCCCATAAATAAATATGGATGTATCTAAGATTTATTATATATCCTTTATGAGTGAGAAAACAATATTGGGATATCATGCAATATCTCAAATAACCTGATCTGGTGATCCATTGTCAATAACATCAATTTATTCATTCCAATTGTATAGACCCACTGCTAATTCCCTAGAGCCACTAACATGTTGATCAACAAAAGCCTCCAAGTGTCCATGGCTGATGTGAATTTTGTAAAGAATAACAAAGGAAAAATAATGACATCTACTTAGCTGTTTAATTGAGAGAAAAAATAGAAACCGATAAAAATATGCAGCTATAATTTATGAAATGCAAAAAACAGATAGTATGTTCAAATTATAAATGTTAGAAATTGCATTGTTGTGAAACAACACAATATTTAGCTAAAGATGCAAGACGCGGGTCACATGTTTAATTTTGTTGTAGGGCTAGTGACCCTATTGCTGCATATGCAAAGTAGTAATACGTTTTGGTATTGGCTATCACTATGATTGTTTTACCAACAACTGCACCTCGACACATCATTACATTTTTGGCTTTCACGTATGACAAATAGAGTGCATATGTAAATTGCAAGGTATTCTTCCATGAATTATTTGTTGAAATGCAATATAGAATGAAAACACATATTTCTTTAGAAAATTTTCAATGAAATGCATCACATGACATTCAAGTCCCTGACATAAGTCGATGGAGCCAAATATAGAGAGTATAAATGATAATTGTATAATGTATCTATAAATTGTTGACAAACGTTTCAATTAGCTGTAAATGATTGACAAAATATTTCTCTCGATCTCTTGATGAGGATGTGGGTCTCCTTGGGTTAACGCCTCCATGAGAAGTGATCTCATGGAACATAGTGGAATACAATAATTGATGGAAACAATCTATCTCCACCAATGTTTCCAGGGCATATGCTAGTCTTACAAAACCACTAGCATAAATGTAGGTCCATAATTAAATGGGATTCTAGCTAAGATCTCTGTTGATAATGAAATAAGGAGTAAACATACCAAATGTGAAATAATATATAATAAAAAACAATTATTTGACATAATTTCTTAACGAGATGTCTTCTTGTACACATTAATGGTTGTTGAATATGCTCGAAAATAGTAATTTAAAGGAGGCACAAGAATTTTTTTTGACAGAATGTTTGAGAGAGACATCATTTAATGACTATCATGGTTCACGATTATGCCATGTGTTTGAAAAAATGCTCAGAAAAAATGTTGTCTCATGGTCACTACAAGCTCATATTATCATGTCTAATTCAATTCTCTCCTCTAAGCCTACACATATATGAAATCCTTCGAGTAAGCCTACGCCCTCTTAGTCATATATAGATAAGATCAAGGTACATGTATTCAAATGACGTTGGTGAGAACCTATGCCTTCCTTTTCAATTTAGAGGATGCACACTATGTGTTTAACAAAATGTCGTGTCTTTTATAAAATTGATAGAGATTGTGTTCACCACTATTTTTAAATTATAATAGTTTGAATTTTCCTTTGCCTCCATTGCTCAACATGTTAAGGAACTCTGAGAGGATAGAAGATGATTGAGTTTGTTTCATGTGATAAGCTGAAGAGAATTAAAACATAACTAGGTGAAAGCTACACCACCAACATGTATATACAAAAATACTCATCTAAAGTGAATTAAATTAAATTATGATCTCCCAATTTTGCTGCATATCTATTTGCATTTCCCTGGGTGATATGATTGGTTGGGTATTTCATTTATCTAATGATGTAGTTCATAGGGTTTCTAAATAGATGTGTCATTTTTAGTTGTGATATTATCTGGTGCATGGTTGACTAAATCTAGAACTTTCGAATCCATGATATCTCAACTGTGGAGGACAAGCAATGGAGATTGGCATTCTGGAAACCCAATATACTGATTGTTGTGAGAATTATGGTTCTACTCTAAATGATTCCATATTATTAGATTTTTCCAAGGCTAAACTTATAAATTATCTGAATCAAGCATGGAACTTTGAGATCAATATCGAAAACTTCATAGAAATCGATTTTTCTCCTCTAACTGAAGTATTTTCTTTGTTAAATATATCAAAAGTAGATCTAGTTGATGTACTTCATACCTTACGATGTATTATTGTCAATGGTTAAGAAATCTTGACTCGGATGCACTGTATTGGCCCTAAACTCCGATCAATTGATTTGAAAGAGGTTTCTCTAGCCAAATATGCTCTTAGGGATCTTTTGTATAAAGCCTTTCCATGCTAGATTTTAAACTTGAGTACCAGTACCATGAGGAAAATAAGCATGAGATGATAATTTTTGGCACTTCACATAATGAATATGGAATCCAATGTTTACGAACATAGCATGCCTGAAGTTTTCTTTATTTCTATCCTGAAACTGAGAATCCTTTCTATGTATGAAACTAGAATTACAAATTCCTCGACAACAATGGTTGCAATATCAAGTATTCCCTCATTATCAAAGCTTTGTTTGACAATTGATTGTGCTCTATTGAAATAGGGAAATTCCCACTATCTTCAACTGAAAAGGTTAACTGTTTTTTTCATGAAAGTCTTTCTTTTAATAAAGTCTTACATTTGTTCATACATTTTTTTTTATTTTTTTCCCTTGGTTCCCTACAAGACAAGAGGTTGAATAATTTATTAGACTTTGTAGCATATTGTCTTTCATAATGTGCCTGATTACTACTTCATTGTTGTCCAACAACCAAACGATATGGTCATCAGTATAGCTATTCAACCTACTACATATATATATTACATATCTATCCAAATTTCAAAGGTGATATTTTTGACATATGGGTTCAAACCTCTTCCATTTGGGTCACGAAGACATGGCTGGTGCTTCATTGTCAAATCTCAACGACTATTGAATATACATCCTGGTCGAAAATATACAAATTTTGTATATCAACAAATCCTTGAAATGAAATATTTTTTCATGACGGCCAAGAATCCTACATTTCAGTCACCCATTCATAGTATAAAATATTAGGAAAACACTGTTTTGATAATCTGTTTGTTTGCACCAAAACCAAAAAGTACTTACAACAAGGAAAATGAAAATTTAAGTCCATATCTTCATTATCTTCTCTTATAATGATAAAATATCTTAGCATCCAAGGTGTTTTTATGACAACAACTAGTCTATGTTCATTTGGACCACCCTCATTACTGCAAGTACAGGATCTGAGAGATTGTGGGTTTTTAAGTAAGGAAGGAATTTTTGGAATTTTAGAGAACTTATCCTCAATTGCAGTTAAGGAATAAATTAATATGAGGGCCAAGCTCATCGCATTCATGGAAAAAATGTTTTCATATGGGACTATGAAATCCTTTATGATGAAGAAGTAAAGAAAATATGGCAATAGAACCTGCTCATCTTCACTACATGAGAACCCACTTCAAAGAAAATTTATAATTGGTGAGTGGTTCAGTTGGGTTTCAATTTCTCAATTTGAAAGGTAGAATTCCTTACCTTTATATTTGATGGTAGACTTTCATAATTACAATAGAAGTTTAACCCATTTTAATGCACAATAGTTAGTTCAAATCCCCTGAATACATTATCATGTTGATGTTGATGCAGAGTCATTTTGTGCAGCTAGCTAGATTTTCAAAATGGATCTACCTTTGGACTTGAGTTGTGAGACAAATGGGATTTTCATAGGCAATAGTGAAATACTATTATTCAATGGAAGTTTGAGGTGCAAGCCATATTCTCAAAAAATTTCTTGATCAAAAGTAGGAGCCGTAAAACAATTAGAGGATCAGAAGAAGTGGGTACTGATGTTGTTCATCCTCTAGAGCATATACATGATCCAAACAATATATCATATCTTTCGCATGCAGATGCAATTACCATAGGTGAAATTCTTATGGGTCCTCTTGGAATTGGATTTAGTGTGGACTGATTGATGGAGCTTCCCGGCCTTAGTGTTTCAACCTCCATTGCAGAGGTTTATCAGACATATGACTATAGTTGTGTTCTAATCATTTGTGGCCCTAGCAATAGTGGTGGTTATGGACTTGTCGCTACATGCGACCTTTATCGTTTTGGATACACACCATTTTTTTGTTATCCAAAATAGATGGATAAACCTCTTTATTATGGGATTTTTACTCATCTAGAAGAACATGTTGTTCCATTCTTGTCACCAGAGGAGTGACCAACAGAACTGGCCAACAATTTTGAGATTGTAGCAGATGCAATGTTTGGATTTCCATTCCATGGTAAGTTTTTTTTTTTCACTGACTTTTCTATGTAAGATGATCTCGCAGTCTTACCAGTTGCAATATTAAACATTATGTGTTGAAGCCAATTTACACGTGTATTAGGGTGGAATTTCCTAATAGAAAGTACTTAGCCTAAAGAAGCATTACGGATAGTAGACCCCATACAATCAGGTCCAACAATAATTAGTTTTATACATTTCATAGTATCTTGAAGATGAAGCATAGTTGGGGGTTCAAAACGTCGATTATCAAACTCACATTATGCGATGGGCCTGGAAGAAAAATATTTGAAACAAGGTCCAACAACGTCTTTGGTAATATTAGGGTTAAGGTTAAGATTCTAAATCTTCCTCACGGAGTTTTGTTAGAAAAATGCAGGAAAACCCCATACATATTCTTTTGGAAACCTGTGAGTTCACATGTCACAAGGACCCATATTTTTATGCAATAAAGAGCCCATTGGGGCTTGCATGTAATAGTTTGAGGCTTTAATTTATAGTCTCGTTATGGTCCTATTACTATAGCACCCTGTGAAATCACATCCATTAACTCATGTTCTACATGTGCATTGTGCACTTCCAATTACTTTGTTGTGTTTTATGAATTGAAGTAAAGATATAATGAGTTCATGGGCATAGAAACTAAGAGAAAAGGCATAATCCCAATAGGAAGAAGCATTGTTGGCTAGAACCATGAAAAGGGAAATTACTAAGTTGTTTAGATCGCAAGAAGTTATGAATTATGTGGCATATGAAGAAATACCAAGTCTAGGGTTGAGTATAATGAATTATGGAATGGTTTCTATCATCTATAACTACTAAGGGATACAAGAATGATAAGCCTTACTCTATCATCACAAAACCAAGTTAATCCCTAGGTGTTTTCCCTAAGAGGGAAACCCTAGTCTTCATCCTCTCAACTTAAGGACTTCCTTGAGGGTTTCATGAACCTTGGATACACTGATTTTCTTGAAAGAAACCCTTTCCTTCTAGTCTTGACCTTCATAACATCTATTATCATCAAAAACCTTAAAAACCTAGGTCTCGAAGACCTTTTCTAGGGATTTTCTTTGAGAACGATTTTATTCTTTGAAGCCTTCAACCATTATTGTGCCTCTCGCTTGAATGAGCTCTATCAATGTCACTTTATACCTTATCACTAGCATATATATTTTAAATGATCTCTCTCCTACCAAGACTCCTTCCATTAGAAAATTTTCGTAAAGAGAATGGGGATTTCATTTGAGGTGACATTTGGCCTCTACCCATTGCTATCCCATTGTCTAGTTTATACCTTGCAGGGTTTCCCTCTCCAAGACCTGATATATTTTGTGGCAACAAGCCTCTCCCTTGGCCTCTATTTATATTTCAATTTTAGGGTTTCTTAGGAAAACTTTATATCCTTTTAGATTTTTACCCACATTCCCTTATAATATTAAGTTGATTTCTTTTCCCACTCACTTAGGGTTACAACTCATGAATTGGGTACTTAAGTCAAATCCTCACAAATCAATTACCCATGATCTATGGGAGTGCCTTCCAAGATACAAAAATTAATAGATAGTCCATGGACTCATGTCAAGTGTTGATCAATAGGGTTTCTATCTGGCTCACTATTTAAAGAGGGGAAAATTCTCCTATGGCTAACCCAATTTTTGGTGGTTAATAGGGCCCATCTTCTATTTGTGTCAATTATAGCAAGTTCCCAGAACCTTAACAACCCTACAAGTTTTATTAGTAACAAGACATTTCCTTTTATTATAGATCTCAATGGTAGAGCTAAAGAGATTATCGTTATAGTTGAATAATTTCATTTCCATAAGGTTGACATCATTCTAAATCCAAACATATCAAGGCCCATATAAAGTGTGTTGCATTATCCTTCAAAAACCTCTCTCTGTAAAGGAGTTTATATTAATCAATCTAATGGGTATAAAAAAATAAAAATTACTCGAGAGATGCAACATTTTTGAAGCCATAAATAATTCCAAAGAGTTCATTTAGTTTTTCTTTGTAATTATCCCAAGTAGAAAAATCATGTAGAATATAGCAGAACAACACACATTATTTTATGTTTGCAACAATGGAAAAAGACTTTCCAATTTAAATTTTGAGGCAATAAAACTTATTGCACCTAAACATAGGAACAGGGAAGTGCAGGATCAACGCAACCAACATTCATATCATCCCATTCAGAAAAGGTTGCACCGGGACAAGTTTTAGGGAGACCATATCCTTGCCCAATTGGTGCCCTGGATAAAAAAAGAAAGATGTTAATAGTCCACTCATCTCTAGTTATTCTAGGAGAACAATAATGTTGTTCAAATCCAACTACAATTACAGAAAAAAAATATCCAAAGAAGTTGTTGGATTTGAAGAGTGCATAAAAACACACAAAGTTTTACATTTTTCAAAACATAGGTGATAGGAAAAATTAATTATGCTCGAACAACAAATTAAAAGTGAAAAAAAAAATTATAATCATAAAAATAAACTAAAATTGTATCAATAAATTCAAAATTCAAGAAATATTTGGTAGTGGAATATTTTACATTTAGTAAAAAGGTTCTCATGTCCACTGACAAAGCTTGATCATCTAAAGAAAATTTGGACATTTATTAAGCACCATGGAAATTTTTGACAATGGAAAGGTTTGACAATATAATTCTCAAAGCTCTCATATCTTGATGATGGGTGAAGTGTCCACCTAAAATGTTGGACAAACTAAATTCCAACACACAATTATTTTCCAAAAATTCATCTTATAATACAATTCTTTATTCACAACATCAAACACCATAAAAAATAATACATGTCTCTAGGATTTACTATTAAACTGTGAACAACTCTCTGAGATAGGGTTAATGCTATCCCAACCCAATTTAACACTAGATTAAAAATGAACTTGTTAACCCAGAATTTTAGTGCCTTGCTATTCTATGAGTAAATGTTGTTGAGTTCCAACAACAGTTACAAAATTAAGAATTCTTCACAGAAGTTGTTGCAATTGGATAGTGTAGGAAAGACTAAAAAAAATGTATTTCTTTAACAAAACAAGAGCGTAATAAATTTATGTATGCCAGAACAACAAATTAAAGTGAAATAAATTGTATTATTTCCTGGGACTGGTTCACAAGTTGGAAATAAAAAAGAGATAAATTTCTAAAATTTTATATGTCAACGTGTTCACATATCTCTGAATCAAGAGCCATTTGTTTGTCAAATAAAAATATATAATCTATAAATTCATACCCAAACCAAATGTTGATGAATCGTTGTGTATCTCTTGAAAGAGGGGCTCCACTAGGAGGTAAACCACGGATATGGCATCCAAGAACTACATATGTATTTTTAAAAACTAGCACATACCAAAGAAACTTCTCTTGACCCCATGCCCCAAGCCAAGCTCCTTCTATAACAGCCAATCTAAGGCTATAGGAAGTATTAAAAAACAATTTTGCAACTCTACTTGTTGCCTCAACCTACATTAGTAAAATCCTCGTATGTTATTAAAACTCTAATTATACACTATAAAAATTAGTGAAAAGGAAAAATTACAAAAAAATATGATTCATATAAGTTATTCCTCACACCATCCCTAACACAATATAAAATAGTCAGTACAACAATCATCAATGTGGGACCCAACATAAAAGAATCACCTTTGGTTACTTTTTTAATCTTGTGTGATGTATCAGTTAGTGTGAGAGTTGAAGCATAACTAATAGCTCTTCTTGTACAACCATTATAGGTTGTAACAAACTGATAAATGTACTTACTCAACTTAACAACACATCATGTTTTAACTAAATATCTGAAGTCTACAAATCTACATGCATGATATCTATTCAATCAAGAGAAGAGTTAGGTTATCGCATCTCAGCTTCTAGTTCAATAATATCAGTTAAAAACAAGTATGCCAGATAAATGTTTTTATTACTCAGGCCTGAAGAAATATTCATCACAACAAAAACTATTGCTACAAAATTTCAATGAGTCATCATGACTCCCTAGAATGATAGAATAAGATTAAACAATGGGATTTTTAAGGAATTAAATGCCAAATGCACAAGCAAAACCCAAAAACACAAAACTACAATAGTATAAAATTTCAAATGTGTTATGAGTATATAACAAAGATAAAATAATGGTGGAAAAAATATAAACCCTTTCACATTGATTTATCTAGGAACTTTGAGAATATTCAATTGGAAACAAGAAAACCATATTAGGGAGAAACTGAAACTCCCAATAAAATATTGGATGGAAATCAGCGATAATAAATAAACTCACACTCTAGAATTAAGCATCTTATGCAAACATCAACAGAACTCTATCTCATGGAAAATTCATTTGACTCTTCAATTTTTGGAAGTATTGTGCGAGGCTGTATCAATATTTCTTTCATCCAATTTTTTTTATATCCAGCTATGCATTATGAACCTTAAAAGAACTATCTAAAATAAGGTAACGGGGATGAAAGCATTAACGTTTGCAAGAGCATATTCTTGATTTTTGTCTTGTGATTGTTTCTAGGTATATTTGTTTCCTTACCTAGAATCAAGAGAACATAAACATGTGTCTTAGCTCCAACCATTGATCCCAATGGCATCTATGGGATTCTTCACTCTCTTGAAGGAATCAACACCACTGCAACTTCCTTAATTCTTAGGTGAATCCTAGAGGCTATGTAGTCAACAACCTAACATGTTGGTTTCTAATGTTTTAAGTTTAATTTTTGGGCTACAACTATTATTGCATGGAATGTGAAAATGAAAAAGAATATAGTTTATCATATAAGAAAATACCAAATAGAAGCTTCAGCCAAAAAGATATAATATAGCTTGTTTAATATCACCAATTTTTTTCTTTTCTTTCATTTTGTTTTGTCCTTCAAATAGATTCAAGCCAATGTAAAAATATAGATAAAAGAAAAATAAAAACAATTATTTAGAGACTTGATATACGACTTCTTTTGAGAAGACATTCAGCTAGTTCAGGATATTTTCTCTTGAAATGTAAATTTCCCAATTTGAGTTTTAAAGGAATATTTGGAAGTTGAACCTATGATAGACACTTCCACCTATATACTATTGGTTGTCTTTTGGATTTTTTCCAAATCTTAGGGTTTAAGGTGAAAGCAACTTGCATAATCATTGGCCTTCAAATAAATATTGCAACTGGCCTTTGTTGTGTGTGCATGTTGTAAAATGCAATAGGACCCTAGACCTTAATTTCACGAGCTTAAGAAAATATATATTTGAAGATATAATTTTCACCTTCAAGAATGGTATAATAGGCTTATAAACATGACCCAAAAGAACAAACAAAGAGTTTAGTGGCATATTCGTCAGTTTTGGTGTAAAGATAAGTGTCTTGCAGTATCTTGAGATGGTCTTCAACTCCTCCAACCTTTTCTGAAAGAAACTAAGAAAAAAATCTCAACAAACATAAAATATTCATTGAAATTGTGACATGTTATCTAATACTAAGACTACAATAATCAAATTTTGACCTAGTGACCATCACTCTTCTAATTGGCCATGCATAAAGTTTGAAACACGAGAGTTAACCGTCATAACAAATGGTCTCAAAGCCACTAAGTTTTGGAAAAAAATATAACGAAAAGTAAGGGATCTGTAAAAAAGGTACTCATAGGAATGCAAAAGACTGAGGATTAAAAGGGTAGAATACGAGACCTTGGTAGTCAGCAACTTCTCTCGCTGTCGCTTTAGAACATTTCAATGAATGGCATAAACAATTATTCCAAAAGTTTTTGTTTCATTCAATTGCGTCAAGTTTCTTGTAGCTCTCTATTTGAACTTATATGCTCTTTTATGTACTTTTTCCCATGGATAAGTGATTCAATCACTGCTACAGTGAACGAGGCATACACTAGTTTGTCTATTCTGATGACATGATTGAGACCCCATTTGCAGATACTAAGTGACAAATGAATTTCAATAGATTTTGTCTACCTTTCACATGTGGAGATCCATAATAAAATCAATATATTTTCACGGGCCTTTAAAATGTGGAGATCCAAAATAGTGTAAAGTGAGATGCCGAAAATAAGTTGGTTTATTCTTTTTCCATTTAGGTTTTTTTTTGAAGGGGATAGGGAGCTAAGCAGGAGACGACGTTGAGGAGGGGTTACTCATGGTTTATGGTTATTCCAATGATAATAATGA
>APFE030098052.1:0-19016 GCA_000404065.3 Pinus taeda
TGAAGCATAGTCATAAGGGATTATTTCCTAAAGCGACTTGCTAACTTAAGTTTCCTTGTAGATTTGAAGGAATGATGAAGACCACGATTCAACGTATGATGACTATTGAGTTTTTAATACTATCTTCGGATATCATTTGCAACGATGGTTCAACGTATCGACTAGCACAAGTGCTATCTTTATATTCTATTATATCTTAAGAATCGTTATGCATTTGTAGGTAAACGACTATCTTAATCTTAGGGATTATCGATTGTTAAATGAAATAGTGTTACGGGGCTAGAAAAGCCACCACTAACAGATACACGAGAATTTTGAGCTGTAACAATAGACCTCTATAATGTTATCTTGATTAATGAAAATTTTGATCTTTTGAGTATTTTATAGTTCTTGATCTTGCCACAGCCTTGATTAGGGAGTTGGGCCCACTCTCTTGACCATGTGCTGTTAGATTAGTTGTATGCATAGGTTTATTTATGTTGTGTTATTTCCTTGATGTCTAATGATATCAGTGTGCTATTGTGAGTCTTAACTTGTTGTTACTCTAATTTTTGTTACAATTATTACTCATTGTTAGACATTGTTATGTTATGATTGAATTTTTGATCTGAAAATGAGATCTTAGACTAATATTAAGGTATTACAGACTCATGTGCATGGATTCGCCTATATTACTTAGTGCAATGGATGGATAATATTACGAATAATATAGACAATGAGCAGTTATAGAAACATAATAGACAAACACACATAACACATCAAGTTTAATATGGAGTTCACCCAAAAATCTCAGGCTACGTCTCCTAGTCCAACCTTCACTGGTGACCTCTCTATTATGTCTTCAAGAGTAGAGTTTTACAAAAGTGATCTTAATTTGAGTCTCAACGCAATATATACAAAACATTAGGAGTTTACTTGAATCCCTCAAGTCTCTTTGAGTACACAAACTATCCCTCTCGCTCTATGTCTATATTTTCTCTCTGTCTCATCATTGCTTGCCTCTATCTCTCTCATTCAGTGGCTTTTAAGCCAATCGTCGTTGTCTACTTGTTTCCTCTTCTGGGCTTTCTGGCTCCCGGCCTCTGTCTACTAAAATCCCCTCCAAGCGTTAAGCAATCATTGCTAAACATTTTCAGGAATGGTGGCCACCTATTCTGCAGCGAAAGGGACCATCGGTACCTTTGAACTTCCTAAAATAGTCATTCTCTGTTTAGATAGAGAAATACACAAAAACACGTATAAATCTACCCAAACACCTTTTATCGGATCTAAAATATTATCAATTCCACCCTATAATCCTTCAGTATCTGTATTCGAGTGTTATCATAAGTGATCATTGATCCAACGATTATTATTGATTACGGGTGGCTTATGCGCACGGAGATTACCCGCCCAAAAAGGGTGGTTTTCTCTCCCTTGCGCCTAGCCACGTGGCAACCAATGTATGGGCTCGGATGGAGCCCAACCAATACTACTTACTGCCTACAGCCCACCCAAAATCCCACTTGTTACTGAACTCAAAATATCTATCACTGCATGTATAAACCCTTTCAGGTTTGTTTTATTTCCCAATTCACATTTCCTTTGTTTTTCATTTATTTAACAAAAATGTGAATTTACATTGGAAAACTCCCTTTCATGGAACTCAAAGTATGTTATATTCCATTCATAACCCCATTGGATCTGGCTATCACAAGTCACAAGTATATCGTCCCTGATCCTTTGTATTGCTCCGATGTGATAATGTGATGTGATATATTGCAATCGCATATCACATAGTCCTGAGGCCGTTGGTAAGCGCTCCTTTGTATTTTGCCGATGCAATCTCATGAGTTAACCTGGGCCATCGATCTGCATGCTTGATCGACGGTCTTCGTTGACTTGCATTGACTTCTATCGCAATTTTCATATGTCTACCTCTAATAGCCTCCGCTCGCCACCGCCAATTGCGATATGTTGATTGGATCTGGACCGTTGATTAGCCAGATCTAATGGCTCCTATTCATCATTGTTCAAGCCTTCGATAGCTCTGTTTTTCACTATTTCTTCACGTTTTTCAGGCCCGATTGCATAACCCACCATTTTTAAAAGTTCATCCTTTGTGATTGTTTTTTATTTTTGAAGACTTAGAGGGTATTTTGGATCCATTTTAGATCATGCCTTCCCACTGAAAAAGCTTTTGGATCACCAAAAGTTAGTTTTTAAGCATCGATCAAGTGAGGATATAGCTTCCTCACTTGTCCAATCTCTATCCATCTTGCACTGCTTCGTTTTGAACCTTTGAGTCCTATTCTCAGGTACTCAAAATCCCCTATGTGCATAGTTGTCACCTTCCTATCCAGAACTATGTCTTCTACATCTCATTAAGATATTCAGGCAACAGATCATCAAAAGAAGGCAACTGACTTTGATCTTTGGGATCTTCAATCAATGAAGGTTCATATAGTCTCAAGTTCCTTCACCTTGCATTCTATCTTTGTTGATGTACAACTAGACTTGATCACCAACTTGGAAGCTATGCTTAAGTCGATGTTTGTCATGCCTTGCCTTCTACTTGGCCTGGTTCTTTCCAGCTGTTCCTGCACTGCCTCGTGAATTTCTTGGATCTATTCAATGAACTTGGTTGCCTTGTCCACATCACCGTGTCCATCAACTATTATGTCTTTACTAAAGACAAAATCCAAGGGAAACTTTGGTATAAAACCAAAACAAGTCTCAAAAGGAGATCTCTGAGTAGAAGAGTGCTTAGCACGGTTGTAAGCATGTTGCACATAACACAAACATTCATCCCAAAGCTTGGGATGCTTGCTGCAATAGCCCCTGAGCAACTGGATCACTGTCTTGTTGACCACATCTGTTTGGCCATCTATTTGTGGATGAAATGTTGTTCTATTCTTCAATCTGGTGTCCATCAATTCCCACATACTTGACCAAAACTTCCCAACAAATCAGGAATCTTGATCAAATACAATGGAAGTGGGTAACCCAAAATGAACCCATACATGCTAAAAGAACAACTTCGCTATTTGTTCAGTCGTAATCTACTTGTTACAAGGTATTAAAATACACATTTTGTTGAACCTGTCCACAATAACATATGAATAATCATGACCTTTTCTCGATTTTGGAAACCCCCCAACAAAGTCCATGGAAACACTTTCCCAAGGACGAGAAAGAACTGGAAGTGGAGTGTACAAGCGTAATTTTCTATTACTGGGCTTTCTTGTTGCACACATAGTACACCCTTTAATATATCTAGTTCATGCATTCTTGGCCAATAACAAAACTTTTGGAACTGTGCAACTGTTTTACTTGCACCAAAATGACCCGATATTAGAGAACTATGTGCTTCTTGGATTACGTTAACTCTTTCAGTTTTAGGAATGCATAATTTTCCCAAATGATATAAGATTTGATCCTTAGCATGATAATCCAATTCTTCTACTTGTTTTCTATGACTTAAGGTTGCATATACATCTTTAAAATCTACATCTTGAGCATATTGTTCAATGTACCTTTCATGCAATATTGAGTTATGCTTAAGTATAGTAGATGCATTTATGATTGGCCTTGATAGCATATCTACAACTTTATTGTATATTCCCTTCTTATATATGATGACAAGATGAAATTGTTGTAGAAAACCCATCCACCTATAGTGTCTTGATTGGTGCAATTTAGTTTGTGAGTGTAAATATTGAAGTGGTTGATGATCTGTATGTATAACTGTTTCTTTTCCCATTAGGTAATGTTTCCACTTTTTCACACTCTGCACTAATGCATACAATTCTTTATCATATGTGGGATAATTAACTATTGCATAAGTAAATTTCTCTTAATGATAACATATGGGTTTATCGTGTTGCATCAACACTGCTCCCATGGCATAGTCACTCGCATATGTTTCATTCTCAAATGGTTGTTGAAGATCTGGCAGTGCTAGTATTGGTGTTGTACTAATTTTTTCTTTTAAGGTGTTGAAGGATTTCTGTTGTTTTCCTCCCCACTGAAACACCTTGTTCAATCCTGTTAAAGCATGTAAGGGAGCTGCAATCAAGGAAAAGTTAGCAATAAAAACTTCTCCATTGTGCTGCCTCCCTAGGAAACTCCTAACTTCTGTAGAAGATTTGGGTTTAGGCCAGTTCACAATGACTTCAACCTTAGAGGGATCTATCTTCAATTCACCACCCCCTACAATATGACCCAAATAATTTAAAGATGTTTTTCCAAATTCACATTTTGATAATTTCACTTAGAGATTTTCTCTTTTCAAAACATCTAGAGTCTTCTTTACATGCTTCAAATGTTCTTCCCATGTTTCACTGAAAACAAGAATGTCATCTAAATATACAATTACAAAATCATCAATAAAAGGCCAGAGTACATCATTCATACCTTTCATGAAAGTGGCAGGAGCATTAGTTAAGCCAAAATGCATAACTAGCCATTCATACAGCCCTTGCTTTGTCTTGAAAGAAGTCTTCCATGCATCTTGTTCTGCAAATCTGACCTGATGATAGCTGCTACACAAGTCCAACTTGGAAAATTAAACCTCTTCTTTCATCTGATCTAATAGATCATCACTGCTAACGATTCTTGATCGTTATTTTATTCAGTGCTTTGTAGTCAATGCAAATCCTCCACGAACCATCTTTCTTTCTCACCAGTACGATTGGAGATCCACATGGTGATGTGCTTGGTCTAATGAAAACTTTATCGAGTAGCTCCTGTACCTTCCTCTTCATCTCTACATTCTCTAAAGAAGATAACCTGTACATTCTAATGTTAGGCAATGGAGTATCTTGCTGCAAATGAATATCATGTACTATTTCCCTTTTGGGTGGAAGACCTTTAGGTTCTTGAAATAGGATATCATATTCTAAAACAACTTTAACTAAATCAGCCTTCTGTTTAGCATCACATCCTTCAAATAAATTGGTTTTATTAGGGTTCTTTTCCTTTACAACCATTAGTAAAAATTGCTTGCATGAATTTACAATTCTTTTCATCTTCCCTGAGTTTATGAGAGAGTAGTTATTTTTGAGTTTATGAGCTCTTAAAATATATTCTATTCCATCTCTAGTGATTCAATACTTATTTTCAGTTCTATAGAAAATGGGTTTTCTATCAACAATTAAGGACTTCCTAAAACAATACCACATATATCCAAGGGAACTATATCTAACTCAGCCTCATCTACAAATGTTGACCCAATAGCAAACCTAAGTTTACATTGTCTAGTCACTTGTAGCTTTGCTTTATCACATACCCAATCTAATGGATATGGCTTCTTGTGAGGTGTTGTTAGTAAGCCCAACTTCTTTACAACTGTTTCAGAAATCAAGTTTGCTTGTGAACCAATATCAAATAAAGTATCAATATTTTGGTGCTTGGAAATAAATCTAATATGAAAAATCTCATTTCTTTTCCTCTCATTATTTTCATTATCAATAGATTGTGCAATATTACTTGTAGATGCTTCAGAATTTTTACCTTTTATACTTGTGGTTGTGACTGTTGTTTCATCACCTGAGTCTGACCCCAAGTCTTTATGAATAGCAGCAACAGTCTTCTTCTTCTTACCACCGAATTTCTTAGGTTTTAGCTTTGGATGCAATGACCAATAGTGTTCATCATCGTGTCCATCCTTCTTGCAGTGAGTGCATGAAGGTTTGTCTTTATATATATCATTTACCTTCCTCTCCTTCCATTTATGCTTCTTCTTTTCCTTATTCTTGCTTGCAGAGGGTTTTGATGATCCCCCAATCTCTGGGTTCACATTCTTGCCTCTAGCCTCTAGATGTGTAGCTTGAACTGATACATCATCTAGGCTAGTGATATTAAACATGAGAATGGTGTGCCTCAAATAGCTATGAAAACCACCTATATACTTCAACAAAGTTTCAGGTGAGTCTAGAGATATGCCTAGAGTTAAATCTCTTTTTCTAAGTTCTTGGGTATAGCTTTGTACACTTTGGCCCTCTAATTGGTGAAGAGTTTTCCAAATCATCATTGTTTGCTGCATATAAGCTAGTGGATATAATTTTTTTAATGGAAGAAACAAATTCATTACGGTTAGAAAGAATTTACCATGTCTCTTTAGATCAGCTTCTGTCTTGCCTTCCCACCACACTAGGGAAATTCCTCCAAGGTGAAGGCTAGGCAGCTCAATCTTTCTCCTCTCTGAATCAATGTTCTACACCCTACAATATACATTAATCTATATAATCCAATTATCTAGCTTTTCTGCATTTAATTCTCCATCATAGATTGGAAAATCAAATTTCACATCTAATTTAATCACAAATGTTTTCTTCTTTTTCTTTTCAGGGCTAGGAGATGAGGATGACGGAGGTGATGGTGGAGGGTATGATGGAGGAAGATTTTCCCCTTCCCTTTATCCTCTGTGGCATCTAGAGAAGGTTCCTCTGCTCCTTTGTCTTGTTTGGGGGTTGAAGTAATTTCACCTCAACCTTTCTTAAATTCTCGATACATCTCTTCCACCATGGCTCTCATCGTCATGAAACTGTCCATGAACTAAGAATTTGATTCCAATGGGGTTTGTTCTGCCATTCTCCTCCTAGGATATACTCGTCCAATTTTTGGGTTAGCCTCAACAGGTTCTTTGTCTCCTAGTTTGAGATTTGACCTAGTTAGCATTCAACAATCCAGCACAAGCTTGTCTAACCTTAGAAAACCTAAAGCTCTAATACCACTTGATCTGAAAATGTAATCTTACACTAATATTAAGGTATTACATACTCATGTACATGGATTTCCCTATATTACTTAGTGCAACAGATCGATAAGATTGCGAATAATATAGATAATGAGTAGTTAGAGAAACATAATAGACGAACACACATAACACAAAAAGTTTAATATGGAGCTCACCAAAAACTCTTGGGCTACGCCTCTTGGTCCAGCCTTCAGTGGTGACCTATCTATTATGTCTTCAAGGTAAGAATTTTACAAAAGTGAGCTCAATTTCAGTCTCAACGCAATAGATACAAAAGAACAGGAGTTTACTTGAATCCCTCAAGTCTCTCTAAATACACAAACTCTCCCTCTTGCTCTCTGTCTCTGTTTTCTCTCTATCTCAGCACTGCTTGCCTCTATCTCTGTCATTCAGTGGATTCTAAGCCAATCAGTGTTGTCTATCTGTTTGCTCTTCTGGGCTCTCTGGCTCCTAACCTCTATCTGCTCAAATCCCCTCTAAGCATTAAGCAATCACTGCTAAACATCTTTAGGGATGGTGGCCACCTGTTCTACAATGGAAGGGACCATCGACGCCTTTGAAATTCCCAAAATAGTTATTCTTAGTTTACATAGAGAAATACAAAAAAACATGTAAAAATCTGTCCAAACACCTTTTATCGGATCTGAAATATTATCAATTCCACCCTATAATCCTTTCAGATCCGTCTTCGGGTGATATCGTAAGTGATCATTGATTTGATGACTATTATTGATTTCGAGTGGCTTATGCGCATGGATATTACTCGCCCCAAAATGGTGGTTTTCTCTCTCCAACACTTGGCCACGTGGCGGTCAGTGTATGGGCTTGGGCAGAGCCCGCCCAATACTACTTACCTCCTAAGGCCCGCTCGAAATCTCACTTGTTACGGAACTCAAAAGATCTATCACTGCATGTATAAACCCTTTCAGGTCCATTTTATCGGCCAATTCACATTTCCTTTGTTTTTCATTTATTTAGCAAAAATGCAAATTTACATTGAAAAACTCCCTTTTACGGAACTCAAAATATATTAAATTCCATTAATAAACTCGTCAGGTCTAGCTATTGCAAGTCGCAAGTATATCGGCCCCGCTCCTTTGTATTGATCCGATTCTATAATGCAATGCGATATATTGCAATTTCATATCGCATAGTCCTTGGTCCATTGGTAAGTGCTCCTTTATATTCTGTCGATGCAATATCACGAGTTAACTTGGGCTCGACAGTCCTTGTTGACTTGCATTGATCTCTATCGCAACTGTCATATGGCCACCTCCGATAACCTCCAGTTGCCACCACCGATTGCGATATGCCAATTGGATTTGGACCGTTGATCGGCCACATTCGTGGCTCTTGTGCATCATTGTTCAAGCCTCTAATAGCTTTGCTTTTCACTGTTTCTTCATATTTTTCAGGCCCGATAACATAATCTACCATTTTTAAAAGTTCATCCTTTGCGATTGTTTTTTATTTTTGAAGACTTAGAGGGTATTTTGGATCCATTTTAGATCAATTTTTAATTTTGTGTAGGGAAACTGTGGCCTGCATATACCTTGCATGATAGCCTTGAAATAACTAGTCAAGCCTCAGGTTGACAATTAATGTGTGATCCGGTGAATTGTATGATTCATATTTGAACACCAACAGGAATAATGATAATTATGATGAGTACATAGTGACAAGGTCAAGATCTACATGTAGATCTCGGTGCAACTCACATACATATAGATACCTCGTTGACATTGCGATGATCTCAATGAGAGTGCAACAAGATCTAGGTGAAGGTACAACAATGGTACAACTGTAAATCAATAATCATGACCTTGGTGAAGCATCAGTGATGAAGATAATCATAGCAGTGACAAACAAAAGGATTGGAGTCTTGGTCTTGGAGTGGCCTAATAGCTCAACGATCATGGTCTTGGTATTCATCAATTGGAATCTATATAAGAATAATTTTGTGTGGTTTTTCCTCTCAAACACTGAGAGGGTTTGACCTTGGAAGAAAGCCAACATCTTGTGGCCTTATCTTTATTTTTTTCTGTAGCTATTTCATGATCTAAAAATACACACTCTAATATTAAAGATCGTGCTAATAAGAAAAATTAAAAACACCTCACAAATAGTTATCATGTTAGGAAGAATCTTATTAACCTTAATTGTCATAGATTATTCAACATTAACAAGGCGTCCAAGTGATTGTAAGCCTCTAGTCACTCCCATAGGCTTGCTTCCTAGTGACTATGGACATTTCTAGTCAGTTCTATGCCAGCAACCCTGAATTTTGAGCCACATTTTCAGGGATAGGACTTAGGCCTCCACCTAAAACTCAACGAAACTTCCAGAGATGATGAATAACCTAGAAACAAAGCTTCTAAACCAAGAACTTGAGAAAGGACTTGGCCTAATCCCTTCAAACTAGAACATGCATTCTGCCAAGCACATGGTAAACATGTAACCTACAGGTCATGAATTTATATCTGGATATAGGGATATGAAAATTATCTAAGGATTACCAATAAGGACTAATGCCTTCTCACAGTAACTATCGTAACACGAATTAAGCCATGCATTCATTAATCATACATTCATTAATTAAAATTGGATAAGATCCATACCTAGATCTATCATATAACCATTCTTATAACCAACATATAACTAGGTAGATAACAATTATAGAAAAACCATTAATGCCACATAATATAAGTACAAATACTCATCAAAGAAAAGAGAAACTTAACTCTGATTAGCATATGCAAAAGGAAACTAAGTCAGGGACTTCCATGTACCAGGCAATCACAGATTGGGTTGAATCAAATATTTCTTTCAATCTTTCATCTATGTGCCATATTCCATGCATGAATGTGGGATCCCATGGGATAACCAATCCATAAACAACCAAGTGAATCCAGAAGTCTTACCACCTCCACCCTCACCATACCGTGATCTCACCTAAATTGGTCCAAATATCACAAAACCAAATTGAGATTGGATGCCTCAGAATTACTTCACCATCCCTTGAGGAATTTTATTGTCTCCACCGGCTTGTTGAGGGATTACCAGAGAAAACCATATCCACCCCCAACCCTTGGGATTTTCCTAATACCATCTCACCTAGATCCAAAACCTTTCAGAAATCCAAAGCTCAACCAAGATAGAATACCACAACACTATGGCTATCTAGAAATGACAAGGAAAGGGTGAAATCATAGTTGAAACCTTACAAAACCCTGGCTAATGACAACAAATGAACCAAATACACACATGCACATACCATGCTAGCTAAAACCAACTAGGAAAAAATACGTGTAACATGTTACCTTCAAGTATTCCTACTAAAGTTTCTTGATCCAACATTTCCTTACTTGATCATTGCTTTCATTTTCTTTACTTGGCCTTCCTTTTCTTTTTTTCTTTCCTTCTCCTCTTGGTGCTCTTCTCCTCTCTAATACTAATTTCCAAAAAAAACTGAAAAAAAATAGGCCCTAAACTAATGCTCTGATTTCTTTTTATTATTGATGCCTCTAATTTCTCCATTTTCATTCAATTTAATACTCACATGAAACTTGTGTCCCTTCACCTCCCTTTTCTCCTATTTTCCTTTATTTTCATAAATAAAATAGCAAAAATTCCTTTTTTCCTTTCCAAAGCCTTTGCCAATTACTTTGCAAATTTCCCTTAACCATAATAAATAACAAGTGATGCCCACTAGGATACTTTTCCCAACATTCATCATGGAATACATGCCCCATGACCTTTGTCTTATTTTTCCTTTATTAACTTTATTACATGAACTTTTAACCTAAGGCTGTTACATACCCCTCGCCCTTAGGGGAACACATCCTCAGTGTTCTATGACACCAACAATGAACAAAATTGTAGAAAACGAAAACATATTTCCCATGGATATTTATAACCCAACCCATTGTAGTATTTCCAATGAATAACTTGCTCAAAAGAAAAACCATCATGACAACATGACAATCATACCATTTATTATATCTTTATAACACTTCTCATTGTGTCACTTATAATAGTGACCATACATAAATATGTACAACTACCAAAAACTAATTTTCCTCCACTAGAAAACAATGAAGGATACATAGCCCACATCTAATCAGTCATATCCCATGTAGCTTCATCAAGCCCAAAGTGCTTCCACTCCACTTTAACTTGATCTATTGCTTTGTTTCAGAGCAATATTTTTTTCACTGCAATATGCACTGAGGTTCCGACTGGAATTCTCCTTCTAGTTCCACCTGCAATACAAACCAATCAATAACATGATCAACATATTTCACATATATTTTAAAAAATGAAACATTGAAAACATCATGGATTTTCACTGTCGGAGGTAGTGCAATTCTATAGGTCATTGGTCCAATCCTCTAAAGGATCTTGAAGGCCCACAATACAAACATGCCAACTTCGCACATGACCCAATCCTCAAGGAGCTCTACTTGGGATTGATGCACAAATAAACATGCTCCCCAACCTAAAACTCCTTAAATGCCCTGTGTTGTTATGCATAACACTTATGTTGGCCTTGTGTTGCCTTTAAATTCTTCTTTATAACTTGTGTTTCCTGTTCCATATCTGCCAACAAGTACGGTCCTAGAAGTACCCTCTTCACTATATCACTCTAGCTGATGGGAGTATTAAAACTCCATTCATATAGTTCCTTAAATAGAACCATCCTCAATGACTCCCGATAATCATTATTGTAAGAAAACTCAAACAATATAAGTTACTCCCATCTCCTCTATTGGTGCATGACATCCATCCTCAACATATCCTCCGCAATCCTATTGACCATTTATGTCTATCCATATATCTGTGAATGATAAGTTGTACTGAAGGCAAACTCTTTCCCCAAACCTACAAACATCTACTTACAAAACTTGGAAGTTAACTTAGCATCCTTGGGTCCCACTAAGTTCTTAGACCATTAAACCCATGGATGCTCCCTTGATATGAATAAGGGTGGATCTGGAAGGCTCCACTCTCTCCCATAGCAAGGCATGGGTGAATCTCGATACTTTGCTCCTCTATATTGTGCCTGTGACCCTGGGATTTGTGCCACTTTTTGAGGCCTAGAGCTTAGGTCACTGCCTAGAACTCCATGACACTTTCAGAACTAAAATATAACAAAATAACAATGATACAAATGCAATTAATTGAACAAGGACTGGACTAGACCCCTACTATCCATGACAAACATTTCATCAAACATGTCACAAATATGTAATATGCACATTTAAACAAAAAACTGAGCATAGGGGTATCGTACTTATATGAGAATCTCTAAGAAGCATTGTTCCCTTATATCATTATCTTCATTATCATCTATTAGGTCATCGATACATTGTTCATTCATTTATAAATCAAAACATGAGGAGAGTCATACATCATCACTATCATAATACATGCTTATAATGGAATATACCAAGGAAATAACATATTATTAATGAATGAAAAATCCAACCAGTATATTCACACATAATATACCAAGGAAATAACATATTATTAATGAATGAAAAATCCAACCTGGTATGGGACTACCACATTCCACCCGACCATATATTAGCTAAGACAAATCTATCTTCATCTAATCATCCCCGTGCAATATTCCAAGGATGAATCTGGGACTTGAACTAGAAGAACCAACTAGGGCATCCTGAGGCTAAACCACCTCACCCTCATCAATAGAAATCAAGATTTACCACAATCCACACAGAATCACTAGGCCAAAACAAAAAACATGTAATAATAGGCTTTACCATGATCTCCACCAGATCACTAGGCCAACACAAGCATGGATCATACTAGATTTCTCCACTTACATCGTGAGGAATTTTCCTATCTCCTAGTCTTTAGGCCTTACCATAATCCACACTAGATCACTAGGCCCTAACCAAGACTCCACTCTCTAGGCTTTATCATGCATCTCATCACAAGATTACTAGGCTTGATGAAGAACACCCACAACTAGGATTTATCATATATCCCACCAATTTTCAGTCGAGGATTGCTAGGACCACCGAGGAAACAAAAAAATCTAGCTTTACAATAACCCATAATCCAGTTCAATGGTTACTAGGCCATGTGTTCTTTTATTCAGAGATCCACCTCACTCAGCTTCGAATCCATCCGACAATCTAGCTCAACCAAAATATGACAACCCCTTCACACCATGGCTATCCAAAAATGGTGGGATAGGATGAAAAACATGGTCACTCCTCAGAAAACCCACGAAAATGAAAAAAAGAGAACTAAGAACACACATGCAACACCATTAATGCCAAATATAGCAAGGAAACCACACATGCAAATCGATGCTTGAAAAGAATCCTGCTATAGTTGCTGGATCCATCTCTTCCTTGCTTGATCTCTGATTCCTCTTTATGTCCTTTTCATTTCTTTATTCAATACTGAAACTCTCCAAGAAAAATCCAAGTTTCCAAGAGAGAGAGATAGAGAATAATGGGAGAGCTCCAAAACTACACTGACAAAAAGCTACATTTACCAAGACTACGAAGAGTCTTTCCAAATGATCCTCATAAGTCTTTTTATCAATGATACCTTTATTTTCTTTATTTTCCATTATTTTCCTTCCATTTCCTCCTCACATGCAACCTGTGCCCTTTCACCTTTCTTTTCTTCTAATTTTCATTATTTTCATAAATAAATGTGCCAAAAATGTGATTTTTCCTTTCCAAATCCTTTGCCAATTTCCTTAGCCATAATATACCAATGAACACCCACACTTGGATGCTTTTACCACCATTCAACTTTTAATACGTGTCCCAGGACCTTGGTCTTATTTTTGACTTCATTAACTTTTACATGGAATTTGGACCAAGGTTATTACACATGAGTCACATAGTTCTTCTCTTTCTCATTCAGTTTCCTTGATTGTAACATGCCACCTGTCCTTCTTGCATCAAGACTCCACCAATACCTCTCTTGCAAGAATATGTGCACATCAAAAACTTTTTATCCGGATCTGCAATCTTAAGAAATTGAGCATTTGTCAACAACTACTTCAACTACTCAAAATTGGTTTCACATTCCTTTGTCCACTCAAATTTCTTACCTTTTCTCTACAATGATGTAATAGGATATGCAATGCTTGGGTTTCCTATAGTAACCTGCTAACCCCATGAATGCTCTAGCCTCATCCACATTCTTAAGAGCTTCCCACTCCATGATAGCCCTTATCTTTTCTCGATCCATTGTATGCCTTCCTTGGAACCAACTTGTCCAAAGTAATGTACCTATGTCTGAAATAAACTGCACTCGCTAATAGTGGCATATAAGTGATGCTCCCATAGAAACATAAATACTGCTGCTAAATGTTCAACATGCTCTTCCTCATTACTAGAATATATCAATATATAACAATGAATACATTTAAAAACATGTCCAGATAAGGACGCAATACATTATTCATTAAGCACACAAAAGTAGCTCGGGAATTAGTCAAACCAAAAGGAACCACAACAAAATTATAATGTCCATACATGGTCCTGAAGGTAATATTGTAGATTTCATATTATTTTATGCATACCCGATGGTATCATGATCTCAAATCAATCTTCAAGAACAATGTTTCTCGCTTCAATTGATCAAGAAAGTCATCAATCCCTGGTAATGGATACCTATTCTTGAAGGTTGCCTTGTTCAAATTCTTGTAGTAAATACACAACCTCAGAGTATGAACCTTGTTATTTATGAACAACATTGGTGCACTCCAAGGAGACACACTTGGCCTGATGTATCCTTTTTTAAGCATTTCCTTCAACTGCAATTTCTATTCCACTAACTCTTGTTCGCTAATATTTTAAGGTTCCTTTTGATGATGGTGCTACTCCTAGTACCAACTCAATAGAAATTTCCACTTTATTGTGGGGAGGCAACTCTTGAATATCTACTAGAAACACATCTTGAAACTTTGTAATATAAGGTATGTCTTGAATATATTTTCCTCCTCAGCATTCTTACCCTTGTCACTAGAAATATGAATTGCAAATATTACACACCCTTTCCTACAACTGTGCTTAGCCTACATATTTTTTACCATCCTAACTGATGTAGGCTTCCTCTTTCCCTAAAATATTTTCTTTTCCCATTATTATCCACACACTCAATGGCCTTGTCATAACAATCTACTTTGGTCCTGTGAAGGTTCAACGAATCCAAACCCAAAATAATACTATATGATCCCAATGGCAGTACATTTATATGTTTTGTTGTAAGCATACTATTTAGCTCCAATACAGAAGCTCTTACCTAATGATGAACTCTCTTCTTAGTACCTGTAGCCAACTACACTGACCAAGACTCTTCATGCACTTCTTTTTTGAAGCCACACTTATCCACAAGGTCAAAATTAACATAACTATAATTAGATGCAAGATCAATCAAAATATAAATAGCTTAACCACAGAGTTTACTTTCCATCTCAATAATGGATATCTGGTGATCTCCCTACATTTTGTCTACATCTGCATAAACTCGATGAATGCTATGGCCAACATCCCAAACTATTCGCACCTCCTCAGCACTATATATATAAGGTTTGCCACCTTGGTACAATGGATAATCCTTCATGTGATGATATTTGCCACGTATCCAGCACTGCAACGGTCCCCTACCATCACATCTATTTTTTTTCTCTTTAGGTTGTGACCCATGTCCCTTCTCAACTACATTGGAATTATTGTAAGGAGAAACATTTTCTTTCTCACCTGAATCCTGATGTCTTCCCCACTTTAGTGGCCACTTCCCTTTAACTTTATCATTCCCCTTCAGATCACGCTAAGGCTCAACTTTGCGCTTTGACTGCTCATAACAATGCCTCAAATTCTAGATGGCCTCCTTTGATGTTTTGGGCTCATCAAACTCAATTTGGTATCTATATGTTGCTAGCAAGCCACTGATGAATCTTTGAATCTTAGCCTTCTCGTCCTTGAGGTAAGGAACATACCTCAATAGATCTAGGAACCTCCTAGTATACTCATCATCCATCTTAGTACCTCTCTGATAGGTACTTCTTCTTGAATAGTCTCTTTAACTTATCCCAAATCAACTATTCTTCTCGAATACTCTTGACATTATCCACATATTCCCACCAAATTTCTTCTTTCCCTTTAAGAATGAAGGTGCCTATTTTGGCTTTCATGTTCTCTCAATAGTTATGAAATATTAAAAAATTATTCATCCCGAACAACCATGCCTCTGCTTCTTCTGACTTCTTCATATCTCCATCAAATGTAGGAGGCTTGACTTTCTTGAATGCCTCAGGAAAGTACTTACTCCTCTTGTAAGGATGATAATAGTGATGATGGTGATAATGTCTCCTAGATGAGGAACTAGAATGATGCCCATAAATAGCAGTCCTCATGTCAGGTGTAACCAGTGATTTGTCACCTCTGACTGAATTCCCTTTATCCAACCTGTATCTAGATCAAAAATTTCTACCATAGGCTCCATTAGTTTTATGTTCCTTCTCTTAAATGATCTTGAATCATCCATGTCTCTACAAATATATCATTGTATGCTTTCCAACTTCCGATCTCTGCCCTAAAACTCCTTAATGTATTTGCTATACTAGTAGAATATTCGTCTCCTTGCTGAACAAATGATTTGTAGGGAGAGTCACTAGTACTATATTCTACCATTTTTCTCATCATCTCTAATTCTCATCTTCCTGCAAGTAGGCCATGTCAGATAAACCAAATAGATACCAAAATCAAAACCATACCTCAGTGATGTGTAGTAGAGGCTTATCTCATCTGCAAAATCTGTCCACATTAGCATGATACATGTATAATCATAATCATACCAATATAACAACATCATGCACGAGCATAACAATTGTATAGCATGACCCCATGCATGACAAACATAGACTTCACAACATCAGATTTTACCCAAAGAAAGTGTAACCCATTATGATACCACCCTGTAACCGCCTCCTCCCACATTTACCCACTTTTGCTAGTTTTCCCATAGTAAACATGAGCTAAGGGTCACTATTATAAGACTCAACCTCATATATAACCTTAAGGAAATGGATTTGACATCTTAAGACCTTTCTGACTCCCCTCAAGTGTTACAGAACCACTAGGAGCTACCCAACCCCTCTAGGTGTCAAACCCCTGAGCTAACTCTCTTTTTCACTGAAATGGGATCTCAGTGAATCCCTTGACAATGCCTCCAAGTAACTGTAAGACTCCAGTCGCTCCCACAGGCCCACTTCCTAGTGACTATGGACTTTTCCAGTCAGTTTTGTGCTAGTGACCTTGAATTCTAAACCACTTTTTCATAACTATGAATCAAGCCTTTGCCCGAAACTCAATGAAACTTCCAAAAATGATGAATAATATAGAAATGGATATTTTAAACCATGAAATTGAGAAAGGACTTGATCTAACCCCTCCAAAACAGGACAAGCATTCCGTCAAACACATGGTAAACATGCAACCTACAGGTCATGAATGCATATCTGAACATAGGGATTTGAAACATATCTGAGGCTTGCCAATAAGGACTAATGTCTTCTCACAATGGCTATCATAACACCAATTAGGTCATGTGTTCAATAACTAGACATTAATTAATTAAAATGTGATCAGATCTATACTTAGTTATGTCATATAACCATGCGTATAACCACCATATAACTAGGTAGATAACAATGATAGATCATCCATTAAAGCCACATAATAAAAGTAAAATTACTCATCAAAGACAAGGGAAGCGTAGATATTTTTAACGATATGCAAAAGCCAACCAAGTTAGGGACTTCAACATACCACCCAACCATAGATTCTGATGAACCAAATCTTTCTTTAAGCCAACCACCCTTGTGCCTTATTCCAAGCATGAATGTGGGATCTCATGGGATAAATCAATCCATAAAAAACCAAGTGCATCCAGAGGTTAATCCACCTCCACCCTCACAACATTATGATCTCACCTAAACCAATCCTGGGATAACAAAACCAAACCGAGCTTAGATTCCTCAGAAATCCTTTACCATCCCTTGAGGAATTTTCCTATCTCCACAGGCCTGTTGAGGGTTTCCTAGAGAAAACCATCTCCACGCTCAACCCTTGGGATTTTCCTGAGCCAATTTCATCGAGAACAAAAGCCTTCGAGAAATCCAAAGCTCAACCAAGAAGGAAACCCATCACACCATGGCTATTCGAAAATGGCAAGGAAAGGTTAAAACCACTGCCGAAACCCAAAGATAAACATTTGAATGATAGCAAATGAATGAAATACACACATGAACATACCATGCATGCCAAAACTAGCTAGGAAATAATACATTCAACCTGTTACAAGTATGTATTCCTACTTAAGTTATTTGATCCAACCTTTCCTTACTTTATCCTTGGTTTCATTTACTTTACTTGTCCTACCTTTGCTTGTTTTCTTGCTTTTCTTCTCCTCTTGGTGTTCTTCTCCTCTCTAAGACTAATTCCAAAGAAAAACTGGAAAAACAAAAATGGCCCAAACTAATGTTCTGATGTCTTTTTATTATTGATGCCTATAATTTATTTATTTTCCTTCAATTTCCTTCTCACGTGCAACCTATGACCTTTCACATCACTTTTCCCCTATTTTCCTTTATTTTCGTAAATAAATACAAAAAATGCAAGTTTTCCTTTTCAAAGCCTTTGTCAATGCCTTTTAAAATTTCCCATAGCTGTAATGAACAACAAGTGATGCCCACTAGGATACTTTTCCCAAAAATCAGCTTGGAATACATGTCCCATGACCTTGGTCTTATTTTTACTTTATTAACTTTATTACATGAACTTTTAACCCACGGCTATTACACAGCCTTGTTTTGTGTCTTTATATCTTTCCTTCCACTTTACTTATGGTCTTATATACCCCCTTTCCACCAATGACTTATTTTCCTTGTGGAAGATTCATTAACTCCTACATGTCATTGTTTTGTATAACATCTATTTTTTCATCCTTTGTTGCTACCCATTTTTCCTCCCAAATTGAATGTTCAAAATTTAGTGGATTGTCTACATCAGTAAATATAGAAAATATAGAATTTGGACCTATGTTGCTTTCACCTTCATTTTTCTCATAAATATATCTCAAACTTTTGAACTTTTGTCTTCTCAAGCTTCCCAAAGTTAGATTTTATGTGTCACTTGAAGTTCAACTTGTAGAATGTGGATTTGATGCCCCTGCATCAAAAATTCCTATTTTTGATGATCATTGTTATCCACTTGGAGGAGAA
>APFE030098065.1:0-16142 GCA_000404065.3 Pinus taeda
TGGATTGATAATTATTAACATTTACTACTCATTTAATTTATATAATTATGCAAGTATGTAAATTTCTATTAAAAATGTGTTATTTTTTTTATATTGATTATTTAAATACATTTTAAGTATTTTAAAGCTACTTTAATACTAAAGGTTTTAAATATTTGAAAATACATTTTATAGTGAATTACTCGCGTGTTTACATCTTTTTGTTATGGGGAGTGAGATAATTAATAGTATTTTGGTTATTGGATTTGTGTGTTTAAAATTTTTTAGTATAGCATTTTCTTTCCAAAATAACATGCACACTTTAGTTTGTATGGTTTGAAGTGTAGAAAGAATTTTGATTGTATTTTGCTTCTTGCTTGGCCTTTCTCTTCTTCTTCGTTTGTAGGTTTAGATATATTTTCTTAATCTTTTTTTCGATTTTATACAATATTTAACAACTAAGTTCATCTCAGAAGAATGGAAATTCATGTTTAAAAGAATGTATTCCTTAGATGAAACTATTCTCCAAACTTGCATCCTTGTATTTTTCAAAGAACTATAATTTATCTAAAGAAATATATGATTTAAAATATTATTGCTTTTCAGTGAACCATAGATTATGTACTTGACATATATAAATGTATTTGCATGTTATGCATCTCGACTATAGAGTATATTCATTGTCATTTTGAGAACAATTTTGTATTTATACATAAAGTGATGTCTATTAAAAATTTCATTGTTTACATCGTCTTTACCCATGGGTTTATGTTGTATTTCACATCAGTACCATATAACAAGAATCAACTCAACAAGACTACACCCACCATAATAAGAACTTTTACCAGTTTTTTTTTAGTAGTGCAACCATATAAATTAAATTACTTGTATACACATTAATCCATGAGAAGCATCAAAACACTTACCCCATTATACATCTAACATTATCCAAATAAGAAGGAATGATAAATGTTAACTAAATTATAATTTTATTATAATTTTTCATCCCCACTTTACCACGAAAATTCTTAACTCAAGTAAATAACTCTTCTTACAATACTAAGTTCTCTTCTTATCCCCACTTTCTATTTATATTTGTCCAAGCAACTTATAGTTGCTTGGCGAGGCTTATGTATGTCATCACCACCAAATATTTCGAAAACCTCTAGAGGCGGGTAGTCTTATATATCGAAATCAATTCATAAGGCCAGTATGGATGTAGCAGAAGGAAGAAAATTATCACTTGATGGGGTTATTAGAGAAAAAGGCAACCTCGAAATGGTTTCTTAATGAAGTGGTTATCTTTTAACTATATAAGCTTGGCTAGCCATGACAAAAATTAGCCCTTGGGAGCTTATTAGAGTTGGAGAAATCGGATGTGATATTTCTATAAGAGAAGCTTTGGGATAGTGAACAAATTTCATCACTATTAGAATCTATAAAATCGAGATGAAATTTCCATGCCTTAGACATGAGAGGTAGATCTCGTGGAATTGTTGTAGGAAAAAAAAATTATTGATGAAGTTAGTAAATATTTTTGGGAGTGAAGGAGTACTAATGGCAGATGTTTTTTCTAAATAATTTGGTTTTGACATTAGGATTTTTAATAAATATGTACCATGTTACAATAGTATGTCATTCTCGGAAGCTCTTATGGGTCATTAGTTGTGCAGGCTAACAATATAATTTTGGGGGAAGATTTAAATTTTTCTGTGGGACATGCAAACTCCTTGGGAAGCCATGCACAAGTAGATTCACTCACAGATTTTTTTTGAACAATTACTTGAGAATAACAAATTTATTGATATAGAAATAGCCCTTATTCAACTTACATGGAGAAATCAAATATTTGGGGATGCTATGTTAGCAAGGCACCTTGATAGATTCCTAATTAAGGAACCACTGATGGATAAGATAGAAATGGTTAGGTAATCCCAAGGTTGTTCAGGAGGAATATCAGATCGCTCATCTATTTTTTATAAGTAGAAGGTATTTCTCCAAAACTGTGGGAACCTTTTGAAATTTAATTCGACATGGTTAAGCGATGAGGAATTTAAAGGAATTGTTAAACAAGTGTGGCAGTATAGATTAGAGATTGAAATAAGGTCATCGACCGAGCACCTGGATGGAAACCTTATTTACCTTAAGTAGATGATGATAGAATGGGGAAAGGAAAAGAAGAAAAAGGAAGAGGATTCCCTCAACAATATCGAATTTGAATTAGCTAGGTTAGAAGACCCTCACAGTGATGGGTATGATTCTCTAGAATCAAAGTTATATATCACAAACTAGAAGTAGAGAAAATCAAGATATTAAAGGAAAAGGAAGAAACATGGAGACATAAGATTAGAGCTCTCTAGCTCCAAGGGGGAGATGATAATACCAAATTTTCCCAACAACACATAAGAGGTCAGAAGGCTTTCAACACTGTATGGTTATCAGAGCATGAGGAGGGATCCTCATTGCATTATTTTAGGATATTAATGAATCTGGGTATACGATCTTGATGTGTATCAGAACTAGAAATGGAATAGTATCTGTGTCGATCACCTCTCCTATCTGAAGTATACAACAACCTGCCATCTTTGATCGTGTCAAATCTATCCGACCTGTGTCTACTAGGATACCTACTGCCATATGCCCCATTACTTTTTTCCTCATGTCCATGGCTAATTCGAAGTGGTCCCTGTCAATGCAAATCTAACAAACTCTGAAGTAGTATCGCATTCACCTATGCTTTATTCTCTTGTGCCTTCATGATTTTGTCATTGCTTCTTTACAATTTATTATTTCTTCCTCCAGGATTCTCAATGCATCTGGTAGGTCATAAGAATTTCCCATGCCACACTACCCATTTGATGCATATAGAGATTCTATGTAGTCGACCACCTTGCTAGCCATTTGATCTCTTTCTTACAAGGCATATTATATCAACTAAACCAAATTGCAATAAAACAACATACCTTAGCATAATTCGGGGAGGATACCTTGTTGTCAATATCATCAAATTAACATGATACATGAATAACATAATCATAATAGCATATAGACATATATCAAATAAGTGTAGAAACACATAAATGCTATTCTAGCTAGGGTCCAATCATCAATGCAAGGCCATATCAAAAATGCATGTTGTGACCTCATGCATGGCAACAACCATTACTCCATTGAACACATTTCCACATGCTACTGTTAACATGCATAAGAAATTCCTAACCAACTACACATACATATGAACACATGTAGTTCAACATAGGCGATCAATTCTTGTAATCAACCTACAAGACTGATACATGTAATCAAAACATTCAAGAATGCACCTGACATACAAGGATGTTGTTAAGAGGCATATAATCAACATGTAAGCAACATATAACCATATGAAACTAGTCATAAACTTTCAAAGATGCATCCCACAAAATCACATCAACATGATTCAGTGCAACAAGCACATGGAATGCAAGTGTAAGAGACACACATTCAACTGACATGCATGCATGACCAACCATCTTCATCCAAGGAGAGTGAAACCATTCTCTAATACTAATATATCGTACCCCCTCCCCCAGGTCCACCCAAGTAGGCAATCGTTCGGGAAAACATGTGATGGGAGAGGTCACTATAAGGGATTCAATCTCCTTGGTGACCTTAAGGAAATGGAATCAACGGATCACATCAAAAAAACCCATCCATATGAACAATTATACCCGAGGAGATATGCCATCCACTTAGACATCCTGTCCCTAGGTTCCAATGATGTTTTAAGCCTCTTAACCCAAATTCTCTTTCATCCTTTGGCCTTTGGGAATAAACCTTGAGACCACCTCCACCGCGGATTCTGAAATCCATCCACCAAACCAAAGCTCAAAACTGAGATAAACATTCCAAATCTATGGCATCCAGAAAAGGTAACGCTAGGTTCAAAGCAATTGTCATAACCAATCAAAACCATGACAGTGACATCAACAGAACCATACACCAACATGAGAATCCATACATGTCCAAACTAGCTAGGAAATCAAACATGCAGAAGGTTACCTTCATGTATTCCCGCTGAAGTTGTTTGATCCTACTTTCCTTTCCTTGATCCTTGCTTTCCTTCCTTAATCCAAAGCTAGAGTACTCCAAGAAAACTCTAAGTGATGAACAGTGAGAGAGAGAATAATGAGAGAGCTCCAAACATGAGCTAGAAATAGGTTAGCGAAATCTTAAACATCGGTCCTCATAATTATTTTTATGAATGAGGCCTCTAATTTCTTCATTTTACATTATCTTCCTTCAACTTCCTCATCACATGCAACCTATGACCCATTACCTTCCTTTTGTCCTATCTTACTTTATTTTCATTAATATTTGTGCAAAACCTATCTTTTTTCCTTTTAATGCCTTTGCCTGAGCCTTTGCCAATTTTCCTTACCCAAAGCATAGATCTAGTAGTTCCCACTTTGATATCTTTACCCAACATTTAGCTTGGAATAATTGTCCCTTAACTGTGGTCTTATTTTTCCTTTATTAACTTTTATTACATGAAATTTTCACTAGGGCTACTACAAGACATTTTCAATAGTAGTAAGATTGGAATCCATTTGAACTTTTAACCAAATAATCATCAATATTTTTCTTCCACGTGGTAAAAAATTCATAATATGAAGGTTAATAGAAAAAAAATTATAACAAAAGTTCCATAATGACTCGTTTGAGCTAGCAAAACCCTAGGATCAATAGCTCTCATACCAAATGTTAAGTATGTTGATAAAAATAATGTAGAAACATAAGAAAATATATATCAATGACTATATAATAAGCCACTTTTAGTGAGAAATTTTCAACCTCATTTTACATCACATAAATGAACAATTCTTTGATGATTCAAATCAAATGGCCTACTTGGTATACATAGGAGTGAAAAGGGTAAAAGTATAATTAGGGCCTACATAACAATAATAATGTAAGTACACGACAATAACAATAGTGGGATTCTATGGGGTAAAACAATATTAATATATGGGTTACACTAGTATTCTAGGGACCTAATACCTTCTAAGTAGTCAAAAATCTCTAGAAAACATGGTAGGTATGTGATACTCTGATAGAGGAAAATATTTTAAAGGAAATGTTGTTATTAGGTCAAGGGGATTCAAAGGTCTTTAAATTTGTCCAGATGAATTACAAGGAAGGCCAGTGAAGATAATCGAAGCAAAGTTATATAAGAACTCAAAAATTAAGTAAGCTTGTTAAATTTTGAAATGCCTCCCCACACATATATGTAAATCAACTACTAAGATAGCTAAGGTATAATTAATCTGCTCAAGATCATCAATTCTCAAATTTCAAGTGCCCAAATTTGTTTTATGGATAATGATATTCATGTCATATTTTTGCACATAAATCCATCAATTGTAGAAAGGTCAAAGTTGAAAAAGATGCAAATTTTATATCTATATACTATCAAAATTATAGGTCTAGAAATCTATTCTCTAGGAGTAGAAATTCCTTTACCCCTGCTAAATTAAATTGGGTATTTCAAAGACAAAAACTTTGGCCACAAGGAAAGTGAATGCAAAATAACGTTTGTCTGCATTTCCTATTTAGAAAAATAAGGATGGTTTCAACTATATACACCATATTGAAAAAATATAGAATGGAGGATAAAACCACAGTATGCGAATTATATTCACATAATATGGCACTTCTTGATTCAACATCATGGGATCCAAATGCCCACATAAGGGGTGTCCAACTTCTGGCCTTTTCATCCTAGCTAAGCCAAGAGGAGATGAGGGTTGAGAAAATTAACAAAAAATTAAGAAATAGGTGACCACACCACTGTGGGTAAAATTAGAGCTAACTAACACCCTAATATTTACTACAATCAACAATATCCTCATGGAGGAATAGAAATTGGGGCTCCAAATTGGGAAATAGAAATAGAAGGAGGTGAAAGTCCACTCTTTGGACATGGAAAGACTACTAGGTGATGAAGCCTTATAGGCATGTGAGTGATGGTAGGCTATAAAATATATCTTGTAGTTGAGGAAATTCCACACACCCACTAACCTATGCAATTCCTTAAATGAGACCCCATTCTACAAAAGGATAACTGAAATAATTTGTATACAATGGATTATACTAAGATTCAACCTACCTTTCCAACTAAGGATGATAGAAGACATTAGTGTGAAAGAATACTCAAGGTAATGAAAGGAAGTACGAAATGCACCTAGGTTTTATTTACTAGAATAAATACTTATGTATGTAACATGGGATTTAAGAAAAACTTCTAAAGAGATAAGGGAACAACAACTCAAGGATCGAGAAGAATCAAAAGGTGAATTTCATACAAATATCAAATATTTAAGTTGGGAGGATGATGGGTACTTGAATTGTGCATCTAAAGGCCCATCTATAACCTATGCAACTACAGAATAAATGTCTTTCTCACATTGATTATTGTGTGTATTTCTATTTTTCATGGCATTCCTTATGTTGATGTGTGTGTCTAATATATTTAAGATTACTAATGAGTTTTATGACCTCTAGTAGGCTTATTATCATAATGCGGCCAAGTTTATGAAGGTCAACAAGCTCCTTTAATATCCTTGCAACATCCTATCATGAAGATAGTGAACCAGCCCCCTTCGTTGATAATATTCACTTACAAGATCACTAAAAAAACAGAGTTATCATTTTTAATGACATGGTGGCTACAAAACTGTCCAGAGAATTACCATGATTATATGGATTTTCTAGTGAAAATAATTCATTCTATTGAGCATGTTTCTCTATCACATTTTCTATAAGGAGCTAAACACAATTGAGTGAAGGACGAATTTTTTTCAAAGGAAGAATCATATTGTTACTCTGCAATTTTATAACTTTTGGAATTTTAATTCAAGTAGTGATAGTGTCTATTAATCAGAAGACAATTATTTTTATAAGTTTTTTTAGTTGATTTCATTATAGGCTTCAAAGCACCTTGGAGAGAGCCCACCCATAGGCACCTTGGAACCCTTCTTGTACTTTTTGTACCTTATTTTCACACGTTTCCTTAAGCTACTATAATTTCATATTTTTGTACAATGATATTGGTATAGATTAATGTTCTTGTAGATGCTTGAACATAACATTTCTTAATTTTTGAGTGATGAAAATATTTTCCATAAGTTAGAATTAGCCTCATGTACTTTATTTCATTTGTCCTTATCAATTACTGCAGTTACATCATTTATAGAGTTGCTTGTGGAGTTATAGCTATTCCTATAGAACTAAACAATCTCATATCAATCAAACATGAGAGATATACTATTTCATTATTCGTTATGATTCCATGTAGGTTATTTACAAAGCACCTCAATTAGTCAATTTAGCATGGTTAAGTGAACATTGAGGAATTGAAAAAGAATTTGTCATAGCTACATAATTGCTCATAGTATCAAGTATCATAGTTTTTGTCTTTTCTTAATGGATTTCTTTACTTTTATGCAACAATAGCATAACCTTGTATTTATTGCAATATAGTATAGTTCCTTGAGTTTCATTAGTGTAGCTTGAATCTTTTAATATTTTCCTTCCATCATTTACAATTTTGCAGCTTTGTTTCATTTGATTCCTGCAACTCTAGTTCTCAAAATTTCAATTCCTCCACTTAGATTTATGAACCTTAACATCTTGTAGGCTAGACTGATTAATATGACTAGTAGTTAGAATAACCATTTTGTCACTTGATTAAGAAAGTAACGTTTCTCATTGATTGGTGTGCATTAAAATAAAGGAAAAAATATAAATTATATAGATAGTGTGTGATCCCTCTCAAGCTTGCACGAACATGAGGTTGACATATTGTAGTTGATATGTTGAGGGCTACAACATTGTTGCTAAAATATTCAGGGCCATCATGAACTTTTGTGTATGATCTAAGGACATTATTTTCCTTCTACACCCAAACATAACATCATAAGACCTAACCTTAATATCCAATTTGCTATAGAGAAATAACATTCCACTTGAAGAATAAATACCCATTTAAAGGGATTGTATAGTGATTTAGGAACTTGTTGATGGCCCATGAGACATAGAATATTCCTTTGGAGCTCATTCCCTTTTTTTCCTCCCCTTGTAATTTCAAAGTCCCTAAAACCAATCCTCCTCCTAAGAAAACTCATATTATCATGAGGTCAAATATGAATATTAGAAAATTAATGGTTTAGAGTATCAATCTTAATATAAACATTCATTTTCAATTGCATATTATCATTAGAGGTCAAATATTAATGTTAGAAAATTGATGGTTTGGAGTATCAATCTTCACCTAAATAATAATTTTCACTTACCATGGAAATTTTTTTATGCAAAAACATAAACTTATTAGAAAATAAAGATGTGAAGGGCTTAAAGACTTTTGCATTGACTTATAAAACTTAAAAATGGATAAATTAATATAGAGTTATCAAAAAGTTGCTAAAACATTTTTTATGTGAAAATTGATGTATCCATGTTTCAGAGTAAGTGTTCTCTCTTGCCACTTATGCATGCCTAAAGCATACACGTGTTATTTCCACAATTTTACTTTTTGCAACTTTGGTTTCACCCTATAGAGAATTTTGGAGAGAAACAAAAAAATTTTAAATGAATTATTGAAAGTGTAATTTGAAATTGATAAAAGCATTATTATTATACCAAATAATTTACATATGCAAATTCACAGGTTTAAGATAATTTATACTAAATATTAAGGAAAAAAATTTACCAAAAAAAATTTATCAAAATTTAAATATAAAATATTGAATATTAGTCAAGTCATAAAAATTAAATGGCTGGTAAATATTGATATGCATCAATCCATAATAAACATCAAAACACATCCTTTATGATGCATCTTACTTTGCTAAAATTAAAACATATATCACTTAAACATATATATACATTTAAGAAAAAAAACATGGAACAAGATTCTTAACCATGGAACTTTACCCCACCATCATGGATTTGTTGCAATTGCATGGGTTATCAATATCACATGCCCAATAAAAGCATGGCTCACATCATATGACAGTAGTTCCTAGGAATTTTTTTTAATTAATCGATTTAATTAAAAGAATAAAAAGGGAATAACTACTTTCAAGATAAATATGAACATTGTTTTCAATGTACTATTATTAATATTCTAGAATATTCCATGGATAATAAATCACTACCATCTATCTAATAATTATAGATAATTAAATTAAACTTCTAGAAGCCTTATTGCAATCTTAAGAAGATATGCAACTGATATTTTATAATTAATATAAAATTTAAATTTGGAACTATTAAATTCTTCACTTTCACTTTTCACACAACTTTTTGTTATTAATATTTTAGATTTAACAATTTTATTATTATTATTTTCTTTTGACTAGGATGAGAATATGTATTTGTATTAGAATGTGCACCAGGTTCAAAACATTTTCACTAGGAGATACATGGTTATGCATTCAATGTTGATTACTTATCCATATTATCTATTAAATCTATAGCATTTTAAATGAAGACTTCATGTTGTATCGAGAATAAAGGGGGGATTGTAGGTATATGCCTTACAAAACTTGTCTCACGTAGGGAAAAAATATAATTCATTGATCACTTTAAATACTTAATTTTTCATGTAGATGAGCCTACTCACTATTGATTTGGTTCATTCAGGTAAGGAGTGTAATCATAAAGAGCATAATCCTCCAAGCTATTAACTTATGTCTTGAGATCCTTTTTTGTTTATTTGATGTCCCCATTTTTCCACCATAATCTGTCCAACTTTTCATTGTCTTTAGCTAAGCATGCATTGATCATTTGTTTCGCTCTGATGTGGTGGTCAAGAGATAGATTCTCGTTGCACTTTATGTTCAAAGTAGGAAAATCAAGTTGAAGAAAATCCATTCTCTTAGTCATCTAGTTTATCGTCTTCATTAACTTAGTATTCAATGTTCCCTTGTTACTAAAACAATTTCACTCCTTATTTCCACTCTAGCCTTCAGTTGTGCCTCTGCATACATGCGATAAGTATCCAAGTTAATTTTTTTGCCTAGGTTTGTGATCGATATCGACCACCACATCCCCTAATTATGTTCCCATAATTCTTCAAAAATTGCACTCTGAGTGGGACATAATTAAAAACTCTAGCCAAGCCTAAATATTAGCCATTTCCAACCAACATAATGCTCTCATCATTCGTCTTTGCAAAGTGTTTTTTAGCTTCCCTCAATACTAATTCTTCCACACCTCTACATCCAAGCTTACAAAGTGTAAAAGTACTTCGTCTCTTTCTTTATTGAAAGGGTATCTTCCATATCCTATGCCCAAGAACATATAACTCAAAAAAATAGGGATACCCTTATTCTTCTTTCCTAAATGAATTTTAATTTGTAGAGGAAAAGGTAATAGGAAAATTTTGTCATTCTAGGAGACGTTATTTTGAGAGAGTGTTTATTCCTTCCCACCTTACTCGGTTTTTGTATCTAGCCAAAAAGTGAAATTTTGCATGTCCCATAACTTAATAATGCATCACATTACAACATTATGCTACAACAGGTGCTCTTTTTTATTGAAGCTCGAACCAAATGGCCAACAAATTGGTTTGCTTACAAAAGCTCCTTATTCAAAGGAAAATTGTTTGTTACAATAGATCCTTACAGCTTGCCTCTTACCGCCCCTTAATTCATTGACCTAATGTGAAAAGAGAGGTGGTGTCCTCCTACCATTAATCCCACACTTGTGTGTTACACCATTCCCATCTCCCCTCATAGTGAGACCATCACCTGGCCAGACCCAAAGCCATACGACATGGGTCTAATCTATAATGTATGCAGCACTAAGTGTAAACTCTCTTTATACCATAGTTTCTAAGGTGCTTCATGAGCTCGAATGGGATGATTTGGTGTCATATTCTTTGTTAATTGATTATCCTCCTAAGGGAATTCCATGTGGCCATTAGGTCCTCCAATTTTTTTTTAATAGATGCCTTCCTATTGTTATGACTAATAAAATTTGTATCTTTTTTAAAATACATAGTGTTGAGTCTTATGGGATTTGTGAGAACTTTAGTTGTTCATTTATTTTCATGTCATTGAGTTCTAGATTGCACCCTTCATTCTCCTTATTATTCTTTCGAAGCACATGGAAATATGATATTGAGGTTATCCCTTCAAATGCTTTTTGAATTTGTTTCATGAGATTGTCCAATGCCTTATCATTTGGAGAAGATCCTCCCACCAAGTGTTGAATGAGAAGGAGAGAGAAGATCCATGAGAAGGAGAGAGTTCAAAAAACTTGAGATAGGTGACACGATATTCTTTGGCAACTTGAATCCCATTAACGACATAAGCTTCAACTGGGTTATTTGACATACATCCAAGGCTCCATGAATATGCCGGTATTGCTTCTTTGTGGTCATATAATTGGCTATTTGACATACATGCAAAGCGGCTCCATGAATACGTCACTCTTGCTTCTTTGGGGTCATATAATGGGTTATTTGAAATACATCTAAGGTGGCTCCATGAATACGCCGTATTACTTCTTTAGGGTCATATAATAATGACAATCGAATTTTACATTGAATTGATGTATGAGACCTCCTTGTTTATGTGACAATGGACATTGACCGCTAAAGTTTACAAAGACGAATATACTCTACCCTACTCTAGCTTTCAACTTGTAACATCTTAGAAGACAACACATGCTTTTAACTGTTAGGCCTACTAAATCATTAAACCAATTTCCATTACTCTTGTCAATATTTTTTTTATTTACTATTATTTTTCTTCACAATTTCCCTCCCATCTCATATTATATAAAATGCAAAAAAAAATATTATCTATTAATCACTCCCTATTAAAATTTAAGCTTTCATTTAATCACATAGTTAAAAACCGTGTTAAATATGGATACTTCCATTATAGTTATTTAGAAAAACATGTCAAATGAATACAAACTTGGCTATTATGCTACACTATTAAAAAGAAAAGATTTAAAAAACATGTCGAGTTAATACAAGCTTCACTATTATGCTACAATATTAAAAAGAAAAATAATAGATTAAATATTATATTTTATGAGAACAAAAATAATCATAAATGAATGTACAAAATTTCGACTATTTTGTGAAGATGAAGTGTACGAGGAGTATAGGAGTATATAATGGGTAAAATGGATCATCACATATAAACGATAAACAATATATTCCTGTAGACCCCTCTCTCTATTTATTCCTGTAGACCCCTCTCTCTATTTGCAAAGTGCCCGCGCAAAGTGTAAGTCCGAGTTCCAAGGCTTCATCAAGTCGAGATGAAAATTTTGAGGTCATTAAAACTGAAAATTTCCTTCAATCCCAAAAGACAAAGCGGAGATCCACAACTGTGCTCAACATGGTGGTCTGAAGGTGGCAAGCATGAGCTGAACCCTGCGCCAAATGGGATTGCCTGGAAATCGCTCCCCCATAACGCCGACATCGCCGCCCACAAACCTGCCATCGAAGTGGAAGGTTGCCCACAACAGGCCATCCAGTCGGAGCCGTTTTGTGAAACTATGTTTAACCACACAGATCCAACCCTTTGACAGGAGAATCAGACTCGGCGCTTGGCCGTGGCTCACGCTCCGGCTCGCAACAGAGACGCCCATGGCTGATTAGCCGTATTCAAATTTATATATTGTGGTATGTGCGCCCCTCTTCGACCAAAGATTAAAGCAAATTATATCTAAATTAATGTTCGTGAAACCCTAGATAGCTCGCCTATCACGATAACGATAACGATATCTGGCGGTGATAATTCGTGTATTCCATTATAATTCGCCTATTCAATGATATGTCGCATATCAATGTTTGATAATTCGCGTATTAGTTGATATGCTTGATAACTCGCGTATTAGTTGTGATACCTTTCGTAGCCGTTGTAGTGGGTCCAATTATCCGAAAGATTAGCGCACAATCGGCAGAATTTTCTCGCATATCAATCTGAAAGCACTCGAATAAATGGTACAAATCTTACCTATCAGCGTAATGACCCGCCTGTGGTGATAACCAGCGTATCGAACATATATCGTATATCCAAAGCTGCTACCTCGCATACCCATCAAAAACTCGCGTATCCACAGATAACCGCATATTCACTCATGATAATTCGCATATACTGGGTGGCTAAGACGCATAGTCAGCACCGGTAATCGCCTCTGGAACCCCATATCCGATGTAAACCCGCGTATCTGCATATAATCGCGTATCATAGCAATTAACCGGAATATCGGAGCAGTTAAATCTAGGGATGCATTCATGGCTGTCTAGTGTTGTTTAAATTTATGTATCACAGCATGTGTTCAATCAGATTAAAGCTGGCGTAAACTTCTGCCGATGTAAGAGGACATAACAGCTAGATGACTCGGTGGGTTTATGCAAATCGTGAATAATGAGCGAGGTCATCCGGGAGGTGGTTGTGAATAAGATGGTTGGGCAATTTCCTGTAACAGAAGAGAGAATAAGGGTGTAACAGGAGAGAATAAGGGTAGGAGAGAATAAGGGTGGGATTGTTGTAAATCCATTTTAAACACCAAAATTCCAGAAATAGAGAGAAAAATAACTAGAGAAGCCGGAAAGCAAATAACAGCGAAATGCGAAATGGGTAGACGCTACTATGCACATCGTGAAACGGATCCATAATTGTGCTGACCTAATTCCTGCAGTACTATTTTGCGATCTTGATATCATTAAGACTGAATATTTCCAGCGTCGAAGATTGTTCTCTCCCTGTGATGAAAAAAGGTAAGTCGTCTAAAGCCAGAAACCCTCCTCTACGGCTCCGGAACAAGACCATTCATTTCACGGAAACGCCGCTTCTTTACTTGCAGTTTCAGAAACTACAGAGTAATTAAAAACCCTTGAATATCTCCATTAGCTGCGACTCCCTATTAAAAGCTTAAAAAACAAGCAAGAAATATCCAGTCCGTGCAACACTCACATGATTTCAATTGGAGAAAATGCACCCTTCCCTCATATACCTGGATTTCTTAAATGCACCAAAATGATCTCCGACACAAGGTATTCCTTTAACCAGAAAAGAAAGCATCCGAGCTCTTGAATTCCCCAGATCACTCCGCTAAATCATAGAAACTTGTTTTCATACTTAGTTTTTTTTTTTACCAGGTATGTTATTTAAAGGAAGTGAAGACTGAGGTGCACTTTATCTTTGGATGCTATATCTACTACTAGATTAGAGGTACTAGATTAGAGGAAGGTTTCATTGCTTGTTCAAAGATTTTTGAACCTTAGCCAAATTTTTCAAGTACCCGGATCAGAGATGGGCAGCAGTTTCATCTCAGATTCTTAGTAGGAGACAGACTAGGTCCTCTAGCATTAGGCAGCTTGTGAACCCCCCACTATATGATTTAGTGGACAACCTTCACTTGGCATCCACTCTTCATGGCCAACAGACTTTGTTGAGTTTCTTGAATGTTATTCATTCAGCCTCAGATGTTAGGATCTGATCCTCAGACCTATTAGCTCTTGGATCTTCTTTGCTAGGCCCAGATGTTGATTTACTTCATGCATTATATCTTTGATTTACTTTATGCATTGTATCTTTTATAGGAGACCATTTGATTCTCCTGTTTTGTATATACATCAATGTACCCAACCATTATTTTGACCTACTATATGGTTATTGGTTAGACATAAATATAGTTATCTCATCTTATCTAATCTAAAGTTGGTGATGGCGTTCTGCTAGTACTGTGTTAACTAATGTATATCCTATTTGTTTTAAATAAATTTTTATTTTCTTCTGAAACAGGCCTTCGATTCCCGTTATACTTGAAATTCCACAACCTGCATGTTGAGTTGAGGTCAACAATAATTATGCTCTTCGAGAGGTCTCGTCTTAACCAAAGTAAAAGAAAGATTATTTTTCAAAAATTTGCAGGGCCTATAGCTCAGTGGTAGATCATTTCACTGCAGATCAAGAGGTCACTGGTTCGAACCGAGTTGGTCGCTCTTCCATTTTGGCTTTGGCTATGCGAGTTCCTGGATGTTAATTTAAATTGGTAAATCTGAGAACCTGCAGGTTCTAAAGGAGTCGTGTTGCATTTGACTAAGGTCACAGGTTCTAAAGGAGTCATGGAGCATTTGACTACAGATTAGAGGTTACAGGTTCGAACTTGGTTGGGTTTCCGAGCTTTTGGATGTTAATTTAAATTGCTAAATATGAGGACCTGCGGGTTCTGGTTCCTCGAGTTTCTGGATGTTAATTTAAATTGCTAAATCTAAGAACCTGCGAGTTCTAAAGGAGTCGTGGTGAATTTGACTGCAGAATAGAGGTCACAGGTACGGACCCAACAACCTGCGGGTTCTAAAGGAGCCGTGGAGCATTTGACTGCAGATTAGAGGCCACAGCTTCGAACCTGGTTGGGTTCTCGTTGCATGTTTCTTGATGTTAATTTAAACTGTCCTTTAAACAGGTTAAATCCTGGAGATTCTGAGGTAAGCGTCGATGGTAGGTTCTAAAGGAGACGTGGAGCATTTGACTGCAGATTAGATTTCACAAGTTTGAACCTGGTTGGGTTCTCGATGCGCGTTTCTCGATTTTAAAGAGGTTAGATCCTACAGATTGGACGGGAGGACTTGAACCTGTGCGGACAGAAAAACGATTTCTAGTCATTTCTAGTAATGCCCACTAACCACTACGATCTGTCCACTTTCAAGAAAAACGAGTACTCTGTGCACCGGTACACACTCAAGAAAAACGAGTATTCTGTGCCCCATTATTGCAATATTCGGTGTCCTATCACGATTATGTACTCAAGTTCGATTCTCGCTATTGCAATTAATTAAATAGCTGTTTAGCAACACATAATAAGATGTTAATTTAAACCGCCAAATTAAAAAGAAAAATTAATTAGAACCTGCAGGATAAAGATGTCAGGGAGGGCATTATTCAAACCTCCCCCGTCAGAGAACACATGATTTCCCTGTGATCATGGATTATTTTCATAAAACAAGAGTTGATGGTAATATAATATCAATAGCATATTTTTTTTTCCTTTTTCTCGTTGGAAAATTATCGTCTTTCTTATTATAATAATTTTCTCATTAACTTAGACAATATTATTTTCCTCAAACCACTTAAAGATAATTCTAAATG
>APFE030098067.1:8853-25899 GCA_000404065.3 Pinus taeda
TGAATTCTCGTAGAATGATGTTTATCTAGAGAAGGATAGCTCTTGTTTGGTTTGTTTGTCATTAGAGAGTCTTAGACTTCTAGGAAGGTTGGATTTGTCCGCAAATATAACCCATTCCGTGTGACAAAGAGCATAGTTGGCAGCCTTATGTACTTGACTACAACTAGGCCAGACATTATGCACGTTGTTATTTTAATCTCCAGATTTATGGAAAGACCGAAAGAGACTCATTGGTAGGCAACCAAGAGGATTCTAAGGTATGTAAATGGAACGAAGGGGTTTGGTATTTTATACTCCTCTTCAGAAAGTTTCATGTTGACAGGGTACACGGACAGTGATTGGGCTGGAAGTGTTGATGATAGGAAAAGCACATCATGATGTGTTTCATATGGGATCGGGAGCCATCTCATGGGCTTCCAAGAAGCAACCAGTTGTGTCTTTGTCAACAGCAGAGGCAGAGTATGTGGCAAAAACAGCAGCAGCATGCCAAGCAGTGTGGCTGAGAATAGTTCTCAAAGATTTGTGTCATGAACAAGAAAATGGCACAACCATTTACTGTGACAATAGCTCAGTAATAGCATTGTCTAAAAACTCTATTTTTCATAAAAGAACAAAGAACATAGATACCAAATTTCACTTCATACATGAATTGGTTAACAATGGTGAGATTGTTTTGCAGCACTGCAGAACAGAGGATCTGCTAGCTAACATCTTGACAAAACCATTGCGAAAGAAAAGTTTTGATCATTTCAGTAAATACCTAGGTATGCAACAGTTGAAATTAAGGGGGAGTGTTGGAATTTAATTCCAACTGCAACACAATAACTGCGGATCCGGAATCTGATTTCCGAAGATATTTCAGGTTATTCAATGTCGCAAAGTTGCTCCAGATATTTTGCACATTAATGTGCATTAAATTCACAGAATTTAATTCCCCTGCAACCGCCGACTTGATTTCTTGAGAAAGGCATCACCTCTTGCTGTAATTAATACGCAGATAAGCGTTAAGTAGATATTTTGGTTATTTTATTGTTTAAAACTCAGATATTTTTCCTATAAATGTAATGAACAACAGTTCATTTTTTTTTAAGAGAAAGAACAACAGTTCTGTTTTCGAGAGAGAAGGTTAGAAGAACAATAAAGAGTCTCTTCTGTAAATGCATAACAGTGTTGAACCTGTAATTTTCTGAGATAGAGAAAATAGGTTTCTGGAACTGAAGTGTTCCTGTTGTTATCCCTCTGTCAAGAGGAAGACGAATTTGTATCAGCTTGTTTACTATTTATGAATACAAATTTACTGTTTACAAGTTTACTGTTTAGCTTGTTTACTGTTACTGTTACACCACTTGCACGTTGTTGTTACACTAGTTTCAGTGTTGCTAAGTATTGTTCTATTTTCAGTTCTGTTTTAAATTATCAGAAATTTTTCTGTTCGTGCAACACCAAATCTACGTTGCTGCAACACTAACTCTACGTTGCTGCAACACCAAACTGTGTTTCTTCAACACCGTTTGGAGCAAGCGATTTTTCTATTTTTCTGAGTTAAAAACAGAGTATAAAACAAAGAATTTTTTTGTCTGTCTATTTACAGAAAATTCCAACAAGTACCACTCTTCTTACACTACACAACCACACTAGGATACTAGATGTCGAATCTTCTATAGAAGCATCACCTTCTGTTAGGGTTTCCAGGTAACATAGGCTTTTACAAAGTTTTCTTTTGTGGTTTTATTTCCTCAAGTTCCTTCTTTCTTTCTGTGCATTGGAATTACTAACTTTTTTGTTTTCTTCTTTATTTGTTTTTCAGGAGCACAGATGAATAGGTAGCTAACTTGACCAGGTATACGCTTCCCTTATACCGACGCTATTCTTTTCATTATTTTTACCTTAACTTACTGTGTACCTTATCTTTCTTCGTATAGGTAATTGTACCGCACCCTTTGCAGCTCTAACTGGTCTTCACTTCCTTTATTTCCTGCAATAGCTAACGTGCTTTCACTAAAACAACGGGTATAAATTTCAAGTCCTCTTATTCTGCTACACCCTTTTGCCTAGTGCCCTTATATTTCTGTTCCTTCACTCGGTTCCCCACGCGAAATTATTTTTCTAAATTTACTATTGGTTACCTCTTTTAATTTTTTTGTTTCCAGGGTTCATACCAAACACGAGTTTTCCGGTTCATCCCCATGTGTAGATCAGTTCCTCTAGCTCTCCTGTCTGCTACAGAAGGGTATCATATGCAAACCACTGGAACAATGGTCTCCACTCTTAGAGAGTTTACCGCAAGCTACACACAGGTAAAATTAGTATTGGAAAACTCAATAAGGCCAATGAGTTGAATGTCCCCGAACTTTATTTGTATAATCTTACATCTCCAATTTGAGATCAGTAGAAATTTCCCCTAGGTTTCGATAGGTCATTTTATTATACTACTAATCTCTATCTTTGTGGTATTGCAGGGTTTTAACTGAGGAGAAAGGTACAAGGCAGGGCACATCTATCTGTACCACCTACCATTTCCTAACTTCTATCTATATCACCTACCATTTCCTAACTAGGCAAAATTTGCCCTCTTTTTCTCCTTTCTACATTTCATTTCATTTACATTTACCCTGTATCGCCAGTAATTTCTTTATGAATTTCTCATACCCAATTTATCTTTGTTGCAGGTGTCGATTGACCTCTACATAAATCCTTATAGTATTACACTAACATGGTACCGACATTATTACCCAACACTCCGTAGAACCTCCAGGTTGGTTTTCCCCACCTTCACCGGGGTTCAAAGTGTTGCAGTGCTAGTGATGGTCCTGGTGATGTTATTATGCGTGCACTAGAAATGCTCCTGGGTAATATATTTGTTATAAAATTATAGTTACAGAAGTTCACTTCATATTGTCCCTTCTACTCAGTGATTACTAACATACCAGTCATTAGCTATGGTGAAGTTTACGTCATTGTAAAATTTATATGGTTATTGTATAGCATCGGTAAGTTTCTTTTTCAGTTTGCGAATTGTTTTGCACCCTACGTATATACTGCGTAACTGTTGATACCTGTAATTTAATTAATTTACAACACATTAATGTACGTTTCCTTTTTAATTTGCGAACTGTTTTGCACCTTATGTATATACTGTGTAACTGTTGATACCTGTAATTGAATGAATTTACAACACATTAATGTATGCTTGATGCAGTGTGAATGACCATGCTTGTTCATACCCTTGTCCGTTTGTATAGGGTTATTCTTTGGTCATCCTAAGCACGTTTCCAGCCATAATTGTAACTCAAATTCAAATCCTTTCACTACAATAATGCATGCACTCAGTTGAGTTGTACGCAGATATATATATATAGATATATATATTCATCTTAGCGCGCGATTGAGTTTTAAATCTGCCGAATTTATTATGCTCCGAAAGTATCAACTTGGCCTATCTCGATACTATATTTTTATATAACGTACAGTACAATAGTATATTGAGCCCGCAGGCTGTTATATGAATCCGCGTGCAGATTTATGGATTTAATTTAATTCTTATTCTGGTCTATGATATGAATCCACGTGAAGGTGTGTAATATCCCTAGAATATTGTAAATATTTTATTTACGACAGTTTAAAAAAACATAAAAAGAATATCATTTGTTGTATAAATTTATATTTTTTTCAGTAAATGCAAAATAAAAGAAAATATGTTAAAACATGGATAAAAAAAAAAAAATAGTTGCAAACCCTAACCACCCTTTTCCCCAACCGTGGAATGGTTTCCATGAAAAGGAGGGGGGAAGAGGGAGAAAAAGGACTGTGCTGTAGAGGACAGGCAGTAGGAAAAGGGGAGGGGTCTTCATATGGTAAGGGTGCAGAGTGCATGCAACTAGCAAAGATGGTAGACTTTGAGCCAACTAGGGGGAGACTCGTCTCGAAAGATAGTCTCAAAGATGGGTGGATGACTAGCTGCAGAGAGTAGTGGTGACCATATATAGGAACAAAAAAAAAAAAAGTGATGTTACATAAGGCGACACAGGTATGCGGCTCTAACTTGAGCCAAAAGAAGAAAAATGTTTGCTTTCTGTAGCTTGCAGTTCCTTAGAATAGTGAGAAAGGTTACAAAAAGAAAAAAATAGGGAGCTCGGGTAGTTCTCTGTAAAAATGTTATCTGGGTAGAAGTGGCTGTACGTTTTTTTTAGGAAAAGGGTCAAACCGGGAGCTTCACAATTAACTGTCTCTGTTTAGATAATTTTTCTTCTCTCATATTGAAACTAAACATGCTTTGACAGTTTTTGTTAAGGGTTGTCAAATGAAATTGTCGTGAAGAGTTATAACTTATAAGATAACCAGTTTTCAAGAAAACAGAGAATGAAAGAAATAGAAAAACTTAGAAAGACAATGGAAATACAGACAGCCACCAAAGGGTACATTAATAAATGAAATATGAAATACTGTGCAATGTGTAAACAGACCTGAATATAGGAGAGTGTACAACAATTGATTAAAACTAGTAATATTCTCTAGTGGTTTGAAATCTTTGGATCTAGAAAGAAAGAAATGAAGACTTTTACAGTGCCAATACTTGTGGAAAAGAAAGATAGGGCCATCGTGAGGGAAAAATGAATCATGTTACCAGGTCTAATTTATTTGTGAATATTGGAACCTGTGAGGATAATACAAGAACCCAGACCTCCAGACAGCTCTTAAGCTAAATACCGGAACACAGAACAACTTTCTTTTATACAAGTATTAAAGTTCTGTTGAATGGATGAATACAGGATCAAGCATGAGAAATGATCATGATTCGATGTAGATAACAAGGCAAGGCAAGTGAGAAAAGGGGTAGCTATGTCCTAGGGAAAAGGTTTGAACTATATACGAGTCCAGCAGTCCCTGAGGATAGAGGGGGCTCGACAGTAGAACCCTGCGGGCCGTAATCAACCTTGCAAAAGAGGAAACCCTCGTGGTGGTGAAACCCTGGAGTTAGAAACAGAGAACAACATCACGAAAGAAAATTTAGAAAACTGAGGAAGCAAAGTTATAATGACTCTGTGTAGCAGACCCCACTATTTACAATAGAAAAAAACGCACACGGTAAGGAATAGTCCAAAACCCCATTGCAGTTATTGATAGATTTGGTAACGAACATTCCAGCCATAAATATTAAACGGAGTTCGGTGCTTGTCAAAAAGAGTGCAACGTGGATATGTCTCCATTAAAAAATCCACATTATAGATAATAGATAATATGAATAAAGTAATTGATAATAAAGAAATTGTAATTTCATCTATAATACTATTTATTTTTTAGAATGGGAGAGATGTGTAATTCTCTCACTAATTTTTTTTAGATAATATTTAGAATAATATGGATATTAAAACTTTCTAAGAAGGAATTATAAAGTTCCTCTTATACATAAAGTAGATCCAATAAAAATTCTTATTAAATGAAATTATTATACATGATACTATGTAAAACTTAAAAATTGTAGTTGCACAACTTTATAAGCTCTTTGCTTCTAGGGTTTTCACCTTAGTCGTATATGCATCACACTCAAAAGTTGTCCCCATGGGGGGTTTTGAAGGCCTGTCCTTTAGAAATCCCATCGCTTCAAAATCTAACCATGCTTCCTCATGCAAATTCAATAATCCCTCAACTAACAGATCTAAGATGGAGATGAACACTCGAACACAACAAAAAACAAAGAAAAAATAGCCACTTCTTCTACTCTAGCAATGAATAATCTAAAATATATGGGTTCATGCCTCCCTTAGAGCTAAAATTTTTCTCCTAGACATACCCTATAAAAAATTATAGGAAAAAGTTGACTATATGCAAGAGCATGCCGTAATATGCAAATTTGTAGGTCTTTGGCCATAAGAAACAACCTTGGTTAGCTAAATATAGAAGAATTAGACACTCAAAGGGGATACCAACCTCAAGTTGGGTTCCAATGGTTCCTTCATAACCATATTCAACTATAGAGATGATAGAGATTGCATATTTTAGTGAGGAGCATATTTCATGAATTCTACTCGCCTATTCATCAGGCCATGGATTCACAGATTCCACCTCGGCAAAGAAGACTCCTCCATGTCTCTAGTCTAGTTCCATATTTATTATATCTGTCAAGATATTTTTTATTACAGTGTCTCTCAAATGAGTGGGAATTCTATAGTGAATTTTTTTATGATCTTGAGTACTACAAAGTAAGGTCGACACTTTTCATATATTGGCATTTTTGCTTACATAGACATATCTAAACAACCGCCAAGTAACGTTCAATTGAGCGATGGAAAAAAGTATTGGAACAACTAATAGTGTATGAGAAAATCCCATTCAGATGATGAAAATGCAATGAATACAACCATCTATTCTAATGTTTTTTTCAAAAACCACATTAAACAAAGTGTACAAGTAAATTCACGCTTTGATAACAAGGGTTTACCAAAATGTATATCAAAAGAAATATAGCCAAAAAAGGAATAGAAAAAACAATTTCTTAGAATGTAGTGAGCCATAACTAGTACAAAGTCCTCCAATAGTTGGAAGAAAATGAGATAGAAAACAAAGGATAAATTCCCAAAAAAAATAGAGATTGGATAGAATAGTAAACAAAAACTCTAGTCAACAAAAAATGCACAAGAATAGATGAAATGAAAAGACGAATGGGGAGATATAGAAATCGAAAATAGCATCGAAGAATTCTCTGATGTAGAATATATTGAGGAAATGCAATTATAGAAAATTAACGTTAAATATGCTATAGAGGAATATGGAAACAAATATTGCTAAAGAGAAAGTTCAAATCATCACTAGAGCATACATTTGAAATGAATAACTAATTATTTTTCAAGCTCAAGAATCAAGAAATTCCCCTATTCAAAACTTGTCTTATTCCTCTCAAGGAAAAATAAATCCTCCTAGAGATCAATTTCATATTCCATGTCAAGCAAAGAAAAAGTGTGTAAATGTAATAGTCAATTACTACAATGCCTAAGGGATTACTTGGAAAACATTACCAAGGTGTCACCAATGGATTCCATCCTTCAACCCTCCTATCAATATCATCAATGAAATTTATGTCATGGAATACCATGGGTTTTAATGGGAAATCCAAAAAAAGGCTAGCAAAAAATAAAATCTTCCATGAACACCCTAATATTATGATGACTGAGGAAAAAAAATATTATTCTAACTCTCTTAATAAATTTCTAAAGTTTTTTTTGAGAAACTATGATTATCCATCCTAGGATGCAAAATTAGCATTAAGGTTCCTTTCATTGCATGGTATCCTTCCTTGGTCACTCTTCAATATTTCTTTTCTCTTCCCATGATCCTAACGATAAAATTTCACCCTACCAGTTCCATTAATTTGAGTTTAATAACAATATATATGGCCCTAGAATTCCTAATAAGAAAAAAATATTCCTTCAAAACCTCTCAAAAATTTCCAAGCTTACACTGGAAAACTATTGCATTTTAGGTAGATATTTTAACATGATTAAGAATATTGATGAAAATAATGGTGGGATTCATAGGCCCGATGGGGAAATATCCCTCTCCATAGAGTTCATAAATATCCCAAAATTTATATATTTGAGTACTCATAATGGCTTATGCACCTGGAATAATAAGTCAGGAAGCTCCTCTCAATTAGTTTCAAGAACATATAGATTCATTATTTTAGATTCTCTCTTCATTTCATGTATAAATTCTAAAGCTTATATCCTCCCTTACTATGGTTTGGACAACTAAATTATAGAACTCTCAATGAACTGGACTAGTGGTCCCAAGAATAGGCCCTTAAAATTTGAGTCTTTCTAGCTATGGAACCCATACTTTTTGTCCAATTGAGAAAATTTGTCGAAGGAATTAGATCATTTTCCTATTTCCCTTCATTATCTCTTTAAGAGGCATTTAAATATCTTAAAATGAAAATCATGGATAGGAATGTTAAATATTTTGGTAACATCTATGAAGAAAAGCTAAAGTTAGAACTAGAGATGGCTACTATCAATTAATAAATAATTTCAAATAGCACACTTGAGAAATTGGAACATTGATAAGAATTTAGTTACCTATAGCTCGAGGAAATATTGAAGAAATATAGAATCCTTTGGAAATAAAAATCCCAATTGTAGTTCGTAAAAGAGGGGGAAAATACTAAAATTTTGAGATATCTATGAGCAACCCTAGGAAAAGTAACAATATATCAAGAATTAAATAAATATAATGAACAAAAATTGGAAAGCCATGATGCAATAGTCCAAGAACTATTGAATCACTTCCAATCCATAATCACAGAAACAATCCTATATAAAAGGTCTTATTTTTGGAAAATAGCTAAATACATTCCTAAAATTGTAACAAGGGAACATAATTATATTCTTCTAAAGGAAATCACCATGCAAAAAGTGGAAGTAGCAATTATTTGGATGCCTAAATGCATGTCCTTGGGCCCGAACAACTTCACTACCATTTTCTACTAGTCTTGTTGGAAAAGTCTAGGGCATGCCATTTTGAAAGTATTAGAGGATTGTTTACACCCATCCTCCATCCTAACAAACCTTGCTGCTATTTTTATATGTTTAATACATAAAACATTTCACGATAATTCTCCCTTAAATTTTTGGCCCATTCTCCAATGCAATTTTATTTATAAAAGAATATCTAAAGTCATTATTAATTGTCTAAAAATAATGGACAACATTTTTCGACCACGAACAAATTCACTTGATTAATTCCAAAAAGTCTCCACGTATGCTCATCAAACTTTATATGTCAAATTCCTTAGACAAATTAAGCTAGAAATTTCTTTTCCACATGTTTACTATATTTTGTTTCTTTAAAATATGGATTCATTGAGTTATTTCCCTTATCTCCAAAATATTTTCTGAATCTTAATAATCTATTTTCCTTGCCCATCTTTGTCCCATGAAGGTGAAGCAGGGAAAGGAGAATATATATCTCACATTTATCTTTATATATGAAGCGATGGGAAGATTTATCAATTGAACCCTACATCTTGGACAACTAAAAGGTATTCCTCTAGGTTCCCATGACATCTCCTCTTTTCATCAATGGTTTGACAATGATACTCTTCTCTTGGTTTTCCGCACTATCAAAGAATCCACTACTCTTAAAAATATCCTTAAATAATTTTATGATTCTTTTGGAAAATCCATTAGCATGGAAAAATCTCAAATCTTCTTCCTTAATACTCTGCTAAATATCCAAATTCACATATCTCATGTCTTTGTTTTCAAAGGATCCAAATACTTAGGAACTCTTCTCACTCGAAATATACTTAGGAAAAAGGTATGGAAACCATTTCTTCTAAAATTTGAAGACAAACGGTCACGTTGGACCCATATCGCTCAATTTAGCAAGTCACATAATAAATCTTAAATATTCTCTTCAATCGCTCTGAACATATTTATGGTAGCCATGGAAGCACTTAATGCCATCTTAGACAAGTTAAGAAACATTCAAAAATATTCCTCTTTGGGGTGGTGCACCAAAAGAGATGAAAAGAGGGCACTAGTAACATTGGAAAAAAATATGTTGTTTGAAAAAAGTACTTTCTGTTCATGATCTATACATTATTCACTAAGCCTTAAGTGCCAAAAATTGGTGGAGATGGTTCAAGAACCCAAAGTATTTGTGGAGCGAAATTTGGAAATGTAAGTATGCCCCCAATGTTTAGAAATATTGGCTCATCAGAAGACATGTAACATCATGGGCTCTCACATCTCGAATGTTTCTTGGGAAAAAAGAATCTTCTTAAGGAGAAAATATTTTAGGAAATTATAAATGAGAACAAGATTTCTATTGAAGGGGACTCCAAGAATATTATCAACATATTCTACAAATTTCAATGTGGGTCATTTCCATCCAAATTATCTAAGAGTTGGAAGTTGGAAAATTTCATAGGTAATACTACAAAACTCGTACAAACAAATATAGCTCCCCTAATCTCTCATGTCCACAATGAAGGAAACAAAATGTCTAACAATCTAACCAATTTCATTCCTACTATAATGGCTCCTCCTCTCAAATTTGATTGGAGATATGATATTCCCAAATCCCTTCAATATCACTATCATATATAGCTATGAAGGACATCATGCCCCAATGAGGGTTCCCAACAGCAAGAATACCTTGCCTCCTTGACATGATAATATCATAAACACAAGGCGGTTCAAGCTATTGCTATACTTAGTGAATTGGATGGGATCCAATAAAATAACATATCATGGCATGAATTTGGAATGAGGGTAAATGCTGCATGAGAATTGTGCATGATGCAAGGGATTACATGGCATCTTAGTGGGAAATTACATTAGCTCTTTACCATGCTCAAATCATAATGGGAATGGTAGTGGATTTATATTTGTGCTATAATTCTGAACATAAGATGCCAACCATGGGAGCTTTCACCACACTACTATATGGAATTCAATATTCAGACTAAATACAACCCCACTGGTATTATCGACTCGAAGTTCTCTCTTGGAAATAAAGTTAGTGTTGTTGGCCTCCATATCATCTGCCTAATGGTACTAAAATCCTTGAAATGCTAACCTTTCATAATCCAAAACATTTGAATTGTTCAAGGCTAATCATGTCAATAATTTCTAGCATCGTGCTCTTATACACTAGTTTTTCCTCACTAGTCTCGATTAGAGGATTCAGACGTAACTTTTCTATGGATGTTTCACCACTTATGGTAACTACACACTTAGTTTGGATCTATTATTTTTTCTCAGGTATTCTACATTGTGAGTTTACTAATTTCTGAGATGATATTTCCTTATTGTGCTTCAAGAAATGGATTTATCTTTCTTGTCATCCCTTCCTACATTGACCCCAACATTTTCTTAGATTTTACTCTCCTCCCACATAGAATATATTTCCATATAGGCTGCCAATTTTTCCCTCCTTTTTGAATTGCCTCTTCACACACTTGTTGACTCCTTAGCTATCTCACTTAGGTTACCCTTTCCTACTTTTTCCCTCCTCCCTCTTTGTCATACCTTTGGACCACCCTTGAATCGTATGCTCCTCTTCATCGCCCTCCTCCCTTCATCCTGTCACTCAGTACAACCATGTATCATGGTACACCAGCCATTAGATGTAGAGAGGGTTGGAATAGGATCTCCTCTATCTCCACCAAGATGGAAAGCCGCATTGCCTCTACCTCCTAGCTCCTCACTCAAGCACAAGCTTACGACTCCATGGCTAGATATAAGTAAATCATTCTTAATCTATTCTGGTGGGATATTGAATAAGTGGAAGTTGAATTACAACATGACTAGAATTTTATTCTTGATCACAATGTCAATTTTTCTACTTTTGATTGGATCCATGATATAGGGCCCTCCGCTCAGTCAATATATTCCTAGTACATGCAAGAAGTTAATGTTTACTTGCACATAAAAATTCTTGTGGGATGAGTACTCATTGATCATGTAGATAGTCAATAGGAGCATACTATCAAATCAATACAGTTGGAGGAAAAAAATTATAGTGTGAATTGGAAGATGACTATTATAGTGAGGAGATCATCCAACATCTCCTTCTTCTCTAATGAAGATGGTGACTAGCCAATGTAGATGCCTCAAGGTTCAACCCATTAATTTTCATGATTCATTGGTTTCATGTTCATAGTTGTAGTAGTCATTTTTTTCTATTTTGTTGTATGTTAACCTAGTCGAGTGTAGCCAACCTATTTGTATGAGTTTTCATTTACAAAATGCTTTAGTTAGAAAAAGAAATAACAACCTTAAAAATTTGAAATTAGACTACTAGTATGGTTTCCCTTTGAGCAGATTAGCAACAAAAAAATTGATTTATATAATCCTATATTGAAATAATGCAAAGTGCCGAAATTCAATGGGAAAAAGAACATAGAGTTCAATGTGAACAATATTTCAAAAATAAAGATTAATAATATATAAACATTTTAATGTTTTAAATGTAATATTATAAGACAAACTTTGAATTATATTATGTTGTAAAGCACCCGACCACATTCTATATGAAAAACACTTATAATAAATCAATTTCCACGAAATAAGAACTTTTTATATGTATAGAAGTTAAGGAGAAAAAGACAATTTAAAATTTTAGTTCTTATAAACATTTGATAAATATTAAATCAAAATTATAACAGATTAATATGAATATATACAATTGTTTTCCTTTTTTTAAAATAATTTCAAAATAATATTTTTTACTAATTTATTAGGTGATATTTAACTTGAATCAATTCTTAGTTGCCCATGACTCCATTGTAGCTAAAACTTTATTATTTAAATATCTTTAAAAAAAATTAAAATAGATGTGTATACACCGATGGTAGGGATAAGTACTTTCTATAACTTAGTATGAAATAGATAAAACATTTATAGTAAAAAATGTTGTACACATCAAATACAACATTTAACTCTAATAAGTTTATTCGTTTATTTATTTATTTTTTATATCAATGAGTAGGTTTTATATTAATTTTATGTTGAGACGCAAAAAAAATCCATTGAAATATCTATATAGATTTCAAAACATGAGGTTATGTGTAACATTCCTTGGTAACCTCGCATGACAATGCTTGAAGTTAGAGTATTTTTATAGTATTTACCAACATATAACTTTCTGAATTAATTTCCATATTATTTCAATGATCATTTGATAAACCATCATCATTACATAGAGTAATATTTAGTTCAGGAATAGTAAGTTACAAAACCATTAACTACTATTGTTGTAACATATTAACTTAAACTTCTTGATGTAAACTTGCATCAATTCCATGATTATTTTAACTTTATTAGTTAATCACATTCTTGATAATATAAATATCACATCATGCAAGGATTCAACATCATAAAAATGGCACAACAAGCAATCATACCATTGGACACTCATATAGCCTCGAAACCTCGTAGGGTGAAAACTAGCAAACTTTTAATTTTATTAAACACTCGTGAGGGTGTTCACTTCTCACCCAATGGTTGTAAGGGAGTCTGTCCCTTGACCATTGTTTTAAAATATTACAAATAATCTCATCTCAAAAATAACATAATTAGCTATAAGTGGGCCTAATGGTTAAGAGCATGTGTTTCCTTATAGGAGGCCGAAGGTGCAAAACGAGAGGGGGTAGAGTTTGTAGACTTCGCAGTCAAATTCCTGCGTAGAGGTGGGTCTCTTTTCTCACAAACAAGGGGGTCTAATACACCAATTTAGTGTATGCCTTAGTTGTGACCTTAAAATTGGATAATAATAATAATAACAATCTTCATGATATCATTTACCCACAAACCCCTGAGAATTGTGTCTTTGGGGTTTGGTTCTTCCCATCAACGGATTATCTTACAATTGACATTCCTCCAATATACATATACCACTAACTTATTGCATGCCATAATGATAAACATAACCCATATTTGCATGTTTCATAGTATTTTTCTACAACTGTTACTGTCAGCAACCATTGATATCATGATTATTTCAAGTATTAATAAAACCAATAATAAATCCATACTAGTGATGTTTCATCATCTATTCATGTGCAGTCACGAAATGCAACCAGAACAATGTGACAACTTGGAGGAAGTTAACTGAGGTGACATGGCTATTGCCACTTAATTAGCTGAGGAAATTCGGGTTGGTGGGCTTGTAGTTCAATTTACATGTGTTCATTATTAATTTAAAGGAATCTAGTTTAGTTATTTCTAGTTGTCTCAACCAAACTAGTTTTAACATTTAATAGAACTAGTTGGGAGTTAGTTACATAGTGGGACAACATTATAACTCAAACATCATCTAGATAACTAGTCATTAAAAATCAAATAACTCATGCATTTAAGGAATTTGAACTTCTCAGTTTTGGTCTAGATCCCAAGGCAGTGTAACGTCAGTTGTAGACTAGTCTTATGTGTACAGGTGTTTCATGTAATGAGTGATCAATCCTTGGGAATTTCATAATCATTTTGGAGTAAATTCCTAAAGAATAGCAATTGATTTCCTCATGATTGTTGCAGGGAAATACGAGGGTAGGTTAGTTGATATTTTGTTCAGTGTTAGCCGAAGTTTTTCATTGAGCAAAGAGAGAACAATTATTCTTTTACAGGTTATGTTGAGAGCTAGAGCTAGAGCTAGAAATTGTAATAGTTTCTCTATTCAACTAATTAATGCAAATAGACTTAAAGGGTTTTTATGATTTGTTTTTTCCAAGACACATATATGTACTTGTGTATGTGATTGATGCATGTTTTTCAATGTTATTCTAAATTGTGAATTAATGTCCACATTGTAGTAGAGTAGAATTGTGTCTCTCGATTTAGTTTAAATTTATTGAGGAGTTGCAATTCTATCACCAAATTTGTACATGGTAGAATTGTGGCTTTGATAACTCATGACACAATTTGACATGAAATTAGTAACATGGACTAGATTACTATGGTGGAAATGTCAAGCTTCTCTTGTTGTTTAGTGATGGATGAGCTCTTGGATGTGCTTTGTATTTTCCTCGACATGGTTTTTTGCTATGGGGTCTTCAATGGTATTAGTCTTGTAAGATGGTTATGAGCATGTGCTCCTTTTTCTTACTCTTTGATAAGCTTCTTTTCTCCGTCTAGCTGCAATTACTTCTTCTAGTATGTGTTCTCCTCTTTCGTCTAGTTCGTTGTCTCATCATGTTCTACCACTATACATATTCCTTAAATTCACTCATGATGGGACAACATAAATCCAAAACCTCCTAGTCTAAGATGATGCATTTCATTCCATTGCCCAGGCCCAAGACAAACAACAGGCTCAGAAGAGGGCTCAATAATTGTGCACTATTTAGTTCCATGTGATAAGAAGGGGGACTCGTCACTAAGATTGCGTTGAGTGGAGCTTAGTCTTGGATGAGGAAGTCCGGGGCATAGTCTTTATTGTTAGGAAAAACTTCGCAGAGTGTTATAGCTCCAAATCTCACTATTATGGTTTGTGATGCTGCACTCATGGCCTAGGGCAACCCCTCCTTCCAGACCTGGTCCCAAATTTAAAAAACAGTGTTTTATTCCTTGTACGCGACATTTCCCTGAGTTAAACACGTGTATATGCGGGTAGGCATATACCCAACCCACGTATATGTATTAAAACACTTACAAAAATATAAAACTCCTTATTTTCGGGTGGAGATTGCGGGTTTTACCTGCTGATCACCTGTTAGTGCCCATGGCCCAACTGTTCCCAACCAACTCCCAACTAAAAAACTACCTTGGGAGTGGTATAAAAAGACCTCAAAGGGAAGGCCTAAAGGGGAGAGAGAAGAGAGAGAAAGGTTATTATACTGAAATTTTTCCCCTGACCAGGTCTGAAGACCATTGTGCCTTCTGCACTTCCCCCATTTATACAAGAAACCCTTGTTTCATTGTGTGTTGATGTTTATCCACTAGTTATGGCATCATGGAGTGAGTCTTGGAAGGAGATATGCTAAAGGCTTGAGGCTGGACGGATCTGGAAGGAAGCTTTGCTTGGAGCCTGCGAAAGGTTACTGAGGTGATATTACTCCTTTTGTACATTCTATTTGTCTATAATAAAGAAACTCGTCTTGGTTCCTGATATGCTTCTTATTTATGTTTATGATGTTCATGTTTGAATTTCATATGTGAGTGGTTGTTTAAAGTTCATAACTAACTTCCTTGTTTTATAACATAAAGATGATTTCTTTATAAGTATTTGTCCATATACTGCTGCATTCTTTGGAACTGGTTGTTTTGCAGGACAAAGGAGTGAAAGGGACTTGAAGAAGGGTTTGGGCCCTTGAGGAACTTATCGAACGTAGGACCTGAGGTATGCCCCTCTTACTATAGAATTTTCTTTTAATAGCATAATGGCTCTGTGAATATGTGTTTCTCTGTTTAGACAACTTTCAGTCTGCTAGGGTTTCCACCCAAAAGCCCTAGGGGAGCAAATCCCTCAAGGGAATTGGCAAATCCACTGGGGACAACACTCTTGTTGTTCCTAGTTTGGGTGTTTGTCAAGCCAATCAGGGCTCAGTTTCTTGTTGGTCTATTGTTACTGTCTGGTCTGTTCTTGAATTGTAAGTTTTGCCAGTTTCTTTAGTTTGTTTTTTATTTTTCTTGAAATCTTTCATATACGCTGTTTTTCTTAGTTACAGAAGCATATGTACACTTGTTTCCTGAAGTAAACCCACGTATATGTAGGTTTCCTCAGGCACATTTGCATATACATGTAGTCTGCACATAAGTACAGTTGCGTATATATTGCAATTTTCAAGATTTATAAATTTTTGAGTCTCTGAAGGTTTGTCTCGTGGTTTGATTTAGTTTGAAACAATCATTTTTCCAGTATCAGTTGTTTGTTTTACAGCAAGCGTCTTACTCCGATTTCTCTCTAATTGTAAGGAGTATTGATCTTGTTTTGTGTTTGCAAGCGTCATCGTTTTTTGCTAAAAGCATGCAAGATTTCTTATTGGAATCTTGGCTGCTTTGATTTATGAGAGCAGAAAGATTGTTATCAATCTTTGTGTTGAATTTGGTTTTTGGTGACTTTTTGTTTGCTTGACAAAACCGCTTTTTGTGACCATCTACTTCTTTATTTCATGAAAGTTGTCGATTGATACTTTCTTGAAATTGTTTTTTTGACCTTTTTGGTCTTTGTTGCCAAAGCTTTCATTGCTTCTTTCGATTGTTAAAAAGCATCTTTAAACACATTTGTTTTTGTTGATTTTTCATCCATTGTATGGTGTCAACTTGAAAAAGTGTTTCTTGCTTATTATTTCAGTCACAAAGTTTCAGTTTTGTTGAGAGCATTTTTTAAAAGACTTTTTTGTTGATGCTTTCAAGAGAACTTTTTGAAAAGTTTTTTTTTTTCTTTCTTGAACTTTCTTTTCATTTGGTTTCTTTTTGGTATTATTTAGTCTAGGTTCTATTGTACAAGGATTTTTATTCTTATCTTGATTACATTTTATGATTTTCATAAATCCTTTAATATTACATAGTTAATTACTATTTATCTAAGTTCTATTTTATTTATTTT